>DWMA01000222.1:0-12989 GCA_018252035.1 Urbanus sp. 3 SS-2014
AATCATTCATGATCGCCCACCTTTATACCAAATTAGGTTGAGCCCTTGCATAAATCACCGTTAGCCATTCTAGGGGTCAATTTGATTTGTACGGATATTCAAGCAATGGCAATACAAACTCAAACAGTTTTTGAATGCGCAGGGTTCCTCTATGGTCTTTCTCGATGACGCTTGCAACATCATAACATAGTGGTTCAATGTTTTGTTTTTCTGTATTTAAAGGGAATTTTTAAAAATAGTTGGTAACTTTTTGTAAATGTTGAATGTTATAAAATTTTTGTCAATAATTGACATTGACAAATTTGACAATGACAATCATACAATGTGGTGATCTGGTGAGTTAGGGTCCGTGGTTTTTGAAGGGAAAATTACAATATTTTACATAACTGAATCTTTTGAGCAAAAATATATTCACGGTAAAGAATAATTCAAGCAAGGGTCCATAGTTACATGGAAGGATTGGAGGTTTAAATATTGTATAAATGGCAATTTGTACAAGAAATTATATCTTCCAGCAATTCAAGTATATCTTTAGTCGCAGTATTAGAACTACAACTACCAGACAAGAGAAGGTTATGGAGGATTTAAAAAACAATCCCTACTTCGACAAGTATGCTGATCGTATTGCGGCGCTTCAGAAGACTTCACCAGAAGAGTTTCTTCAAAGAATAGAGAATCAAAAGAAGCATAAAGATACAGAAAAGAAAACAAAATTTGCGTCAGTGGATACCAGGTGGCCAACATAGGGATATGGTTTTCCGCTACATAAAGCTGTTGTTATATCAGTGAATCAAGTGTTATTTGTTTATGTAACTTCTCACTATCTTATATTTATTTTCTTTCAGACAATTCTCTTCTGTATTGAATCCTAAAGAAAAAATTGAACCTTCTGTGGGAGCTGAAGAAAAAAAATTGAACTCTCTATTTAAGATCGATCTAGTCAAAGACAAAGATGCTTCAGAAATTCAAGCTATTTGGGAAGAGTACCATAAGAACAAGGAAGTTATATCAGCTACAATACCATTCAACTTATATACAGAAATTCGGGATAAAATGACACAATTTCCAACATTTCTTTTTCCATTACCACGTTCTCAAGGCTATGAGTTTATCATGTGCCAGATATATGGTCACACTGTACATTTTACACCACTCCTTGCTTATCAGGTGTGATTTTTTTTTAAATCAAAATTTTATATCCGTGCCAAGCGTGAATAAGTTGACAGGTCAAAAATGGTCATTTTTCCGGGCAGCCACTTTAAACTTTGAGTTTTATATGTAAACATTGTTTTGTTTTTAAATACTTTTATTGTAATATTATTATCTTAGTTGGAATTTTCAGGTAAGATAAGCATATACATTAATTAATTTGTAGTACAATGTTAAATAAAAATCATGCAAGTCAACTTATCATTGTATTCGCGCTTGTTACAGATATATTTATTAGAATTTAAATGTATTGTTGTATTTGTATAAAAGTATAATTGTTTTATAGGTTCATAAAGAGAATGCTCCAGAATGTCTAACTATGGTTCATTATACAGAACTAAGTGACAAAGGAATAGTGCTGATGCGTGGTGAATATGACAAGGTTTGTTGCATTCTTGTTAATTGTTCACTAAGTTAGTTATTCTGGATTGTTTTAACATTTATTGGATTATTATCTTTTTCAGAATGTTCTTAATGGCAAGGAGGCACAATGTCTTGCTAACCAATTCCAAATGTATTATAACGGGAAAGATTCAAAGAAACTGGAACTGCTTGACAACTTTACTAGAAGCCCAGATACCTTTAAGCATATGGATTTAATCACACAGCTAGAAAATATTGGATTATAATTTAAAAATTATAAAAAAAAAACATTCAATTTACATTAAATTGTAAATCATTGTTTTATTTAATTTATTTATAGTAGTATTATGCATTAAATTCTTAGATTATATTATTGGTTTAATTTATGTGGAAAATATAAATATTCTGGTGAATCCTCTACAAATGTACTATTTGAATTGGATCCAAATTGTAATAAAGAACTAGAATTGCTTGAGATAATTAGATTTTGTTGTCTTTTCATATTCTGTTGACATGATCCCTTCTCAATATATTCCATTGGTTTTTGTATTATTGAATCTGTATAATTACCAAGAGGGCTATTTATAGTCAAATTGTTTTTAATGCATGTCAAGGGCCTTTGAGACTCCTGATGACACTGTTCCAAGTAACTTTTCCTGAGGTAGGGTATGTTTTTATTCTTAACACTCTTATTAAATGCTGGAAAATGTTCTATAAGATATTTAGGCAAGTCATTCATAAATTTTTCATATACACAATTTTCAGGTTCAAGTGGTTCAACCTCTGAACTTGAATAAGATGTGTGGGTTAAAAAATCTCTCTTAGACGTATATTCTTCAGATGATATATCAGATACAGATTCTCCACTAGGTTTGTTTGAGGGACTAAACAAAGTTCCACTGTTGGGGGTACTATTTTCATCAACATTGACACTTGAAATTTCTTGAGGTTTAAAACTTCTAGATGTATTATATTTCTTGCGAACTATAATGCTTTTACTGTTAGCATTATTTAAGTTTTGATATTGGTTACAAAACGTAGGAAATGTATCAGTATTATTTTTTCCGTTATAGGTATTATTACAATTATTACTAATATTGTGGTCACCTCCACTTAAGGGAATTCTGGTAATTGTTTCTGATCTGATAGTCTTATTAAACAATGCTAGAGTTAGGCGTTTTGATGTGATTTGTTCAATATTTTTGTTTTTTGATATTATATGTAGTTTGGATGGATTCACATTATTTTTAATTTCAATGCGTGATCTTTTTCTTATTTCGTTTAGGTTTCTACGAGTTCTTCTTTTCTTATGTTTTTGTTTACTTTGTACTTCCATGATTAAAAGTGCAGTGCAAATGATTTTGTTTTAAACTTCACTCACTTATCACAGCTTATCACATTTAATGTCATAAAATTTCACAGAGTACCATCAATATATTTTCAATCTCTTTTTACATCACCATAAATAAAATGTAAATTTTAACAAAAATATCTATGTGGAAATATGATTAGGACAAGGAAGTTATATACAATGGAATGCTTACAAAGATCGCAAAAACGTTCCGAAGAAAGGGATGATAAAATGATAGGTACGTAGAATAGGAATTAAATTTTTTAAACAATCCCGCTTGCTCTAGCTTTTTCTCTACCAGTGTTGCCACCTTTAATTTTAACACGCAGTTAATTAAGTTCTTAATATAGATCAGTGTTTCCCAAAGTGGACGATAACGCCCCCATGTGCATGTGCCTCAGGGTTCGGTATTGGGTCCACTGCTGTGGAATATCGCCTACGACGTGGTGCTGAGAACGGTGCTCCCAGAGAGAGTGAGCATCGTTTACTACGCCGACAACACCCTCGTCCTTACCGAGGGGTCGAGTTTCACGAGCACAGTTCGGCTAGCAGAACTCAAGGTGGCTCGCGTCATAGCGAAGATCCGCAGCTTGGGCCTGGAGGTAGCGTCCCAAAAGACCGATGGGATGTGGTTCTACGGCTGCAAAAGGCCGAGAGTCGAGTCAGCTGAGATCTCAGTGCATGTTGGCGACGCGGACGTCCTGATAGGCAGGTCTGACCCCTTCGATGGAGAGACGATCGAAGCGCTCCAGAGGTGGGCCAAATGGCATGCTCTCAGGTGTTGGCGAGATCGGCTCATGGAACCACAGAACATACAGCAGCAGGTGGCAGCGCTATTGTACCGAACCGTCGGGCTTGGTTTAAGAGTGAGGGTCGTGTGACATTCATGATTGTTTTGGTGCGTATCTGGACAAGATCAGACGGGAGGGGACGCCTCTATGTCATCATTGTGGGGCCGACGAAGATACCGCACAGCACATGCTCGAGTTTTGACCAGCATGGGAGTTAAGCGGTGGATCCTCGTCCAAAACGTCGGAGAAAACCTCACTCCTGCTGCCATCGTGCGATTATTCACCACAAAGAGGCCGGCATGATTACCTTCTGCGACGTCGTAATGACCGCGCAGGAAGACGCTAAATGCGCCAGGGAGCACGCTAAACCTGCCCGAAGGAGGAGTCGCCGCGAGTCCACGTGATGCCCACCGGCACGGTGTCCCTGTAGTTCCGGGACCAAAACATGGCTACGGTATTCTTTGCCTGTCGAAAAAGCGACTAAAAGGAAAGAAAAAGCTCAGGGGTTGCGGGCGGCTAGAATAGGAGCTCTAATCGTTAATTCAGCGACTCCGGGAAGTACCGTGGTACCTATGTGTGACCACATACCGCCGTGCACCTGACGGTGCGGCGAGAGCAGCGCTCGCCCGAGCTGAGCCCAATGGGGCAACGCGCTCGGAGGACTCTGGATGGCGTTCCTTGCTGAGACCGTGGAGTTCTTTTCGCAGCACCAAGGACGGCAATCGTGGGGGTTTAGTATGGTAAAAATCCCACATAGCCCGGCGTCGCTCCCGAGACGTCAGGTACCTTATAAAGGTTTCCCTCTCGTCAACAAAAAAATATCAGAGTAATATGTTATTGAGGTTTTAAGTTAAAAAAAAATGGGGGGCGTTACAAAATAACTAATGTTCAAAGTGGGCGTAGGACGAAAAAAGTTCGGAAAATACCTATTAAACCTACATATGGTTGTAAGTCTGTGTATTAAAAAAAAATAGATAATGTACTCATACCGTACACTTTGACCGCCTAAAAATCTTGTACAAACTAAATATTGTAGTAGTCGTGGTAATAAGGGTTATTTTCTAAAACTTAATAATATTTAAAAATACAGACGTAGGATCCTACATCTATCATACAGACAGACATTTTTGTTTAAATTTATTAGTGAAAAATTGTTTGTCTGTGATACTAATTACTTAACCTGTGGTATCATAGAGTTCGGATATGCATATGTGATGTGAGCGGTGGTCAAAGATAATATAATCACTTCACTTGGTGTGAGTTAAATCTGTCAGCTGGTAGTGAAAAGTATTGCAGATTCTTTATTTATATATTTTGATATGCGGATAATTACGTTATAATGATAGTGAAATTATTGTGATATTCAAAATTATTTTAAAAATTATATGGTACGGTAAGTTGCACGGTTTATATAAAATCTCAACAAGGCGTATGAACTAGTGTTCAAATTTATTGTAAGATATTTATTTTCATCCGATTTAACATTCATTTATGAAAAGTGATAATCTAACAAAACAGCGACTATTCTAAATTTATAATGCTATGTTTTGGTAATGTGGGTTCAATGTTGGTATAAGCCAAAGAATCATGACCATGAAATTAATATTTATGATATAAATTTATCAAGGTGTTTACGCATTATCACAATATTAGATCGCGGCGTACGTCACATTCCGGGCGACACCTCGTTTGTTTGCTCCGTCTAAAGTTTAAGTTTTTAATAGTCAAAAGTGTGGTGATTCGTATAAAAGTTGTGTAGTTTTGTGGCTAAGGACACTTTCTGTCGAATTAAAGTTGTTCTACGCAAATTGGACTTGTAATGAGTGAAATATGGACAAAAACATTTTAAACATTTTAACGAAACGAAGTTAACTCGCTGCGTACCTACATCTCAGATAAGAACCGTCCAGCGACGGGTGGATGACGCTGTGCAATATTGAGTGTACCTACCGCTAGCGTATCTCAACGCTAAATAATACTTCGCATAATTGCATCGATATTCGACTTTTGTTCGCGTCGACAAACTTATAAACAAAACCTATTAGTTGTCGCGGATATATATGTATATCTGTGCGTGCATTACGAGGTCTTACTAGTACACAAAATACCAAGACGAGCTCTGTGTTATTAAACTAATGTCGCACAAGAAAAACGCATTGTTCTCCGATATTGAAACTGACAAGGAGATGAGCCCGCCCTCATATGTACAATATCGAAAAAAGCGTACGACACGTACAGATGATAACATTATTAGTGAATTTCGTGACTTTAAAAAAGATATAAAGTTAATGATCTCGGAGTGGATAGCTACGAGCGAACAAGAGCGATCTGTTCTCAAAAAAGACATTGCAGATATAAAACAATCAATACAAGAAGTCAAATCTACGAATTCACAGATAGAAAAGTCGGTAGATCTCTTATCAACACAATTTAACTCAATAGTCGAAAGAGTAACCGTTCTAGAAAATGAATATAAAAAAAACGCCACATACATAGAAGAGCTAGAGGGAAACATAGAATATTTGCAACGCAACAGTCGTAAAACCTCAATCGAATTACGAAACATCCCTAAGGAAAAAAACAGTGATATACCTACTGACTTAGTGACAGTCATATTAAATACTGGTAAAGCTCTCAACGTAAAAATACAACCATCAGATATACGTGATGTATATCGCCGACCGAATAAATCGGGACTGAACGGTAGTATCATTGCGGAATTTACTTCTGTATCACTGAAAAGCAACATATTACGCTCTGTCAAATCGTTCAATGCTAAACTTCCCATTTCGGACAAACTGAGTACATCCAGTATTGGATTGATTGGAGAGCGAGTTCCTATCTACGTCTCTGAACATCTTACCAGCAAAGCACGAAGAATCTTCTTTTTGGCAAGACAATTCGCTAAGGACCATAAATATAAATTTTGTTGGTCTGCTGGTGGTCAAATATTCCTTCGTAAAGACGAAAATTCGAAGCGAATATTAGTGACATCTGAAAACTTTCTAACGGATCTTAAAAAACAACACTAAAAGTATTTTTTTTTTTGGTTTCTTTACCATAGATTTTATTATTATTTATTGCAAAAATTGCGTCCATAATTTACATATAATTTAACTGTACATAACCTGTTTATTTTATAATTTTTGTGGTTCTATTGGTTTATAATTTAAGAATATTAGTAGTTTAAATAATAACAAATAAAGGTAATATTTACTGAACCAGCGTCAACTTGAAAGCTTTTAGCATACTCAAACAGATATTATATTACATATTTATGTCAAATATTAATTAAATCTAAACTTTTTCCTGTTTATTTTTATATAGCAAGTTGGTGTATACTTTGAGAATAGTAAAAGTTTAAATATGTATTAAAATACAGGTATTATTTACCTGAAGAAGCCTCAATTTGAAATTATATAACATATAGATACATACATATTAGGTACATATAATATTTATATTTCATATGGGTATTGAATATTAATTAATCAACTTAAAACTAAACACAACACATAAACCACATATACATCAACGCATACCTACCTTTTCCATACTCAAATCTCAATAATGGATAAATCACTTGAAGTATCCTCTGAAATTGAAGAATTCTCAATTTCTAGGGCCATTACTTGTCTCCCTGAACAGTCACTCAAGCACATAGATTATGGCAACAAATCCATTAATATACTACATTTAAATATCCGTAGCATTAATCATAATATTGATGGATTGCATGTTTTACTCAGCCAACTTAACTTTTTAAGCGACGTCATAATATTATCTGAATGCTGGCTTAGTAAAGCATGTAACATACCTGCATTGACAGGTTATCAGGCACATAAAACGACAAACAGTTATAATCAAAACGACGGTGTCGTTGTATATGTAAGATATGGCATTGAATTTACCATGTATGAGCCACAATTTCAAGATACCAATTGTCTAGTTTGTATTATAAGTGATGAAATTGCCATTGTATCTATATACCGTCCTTATCAGTTTACCGATATTTCAATTTTTTTGGATGGCCTTCAAAATGTAGTTACTGAACTGTCTGCTTTCAAAACTGTGACGGTTATTGGTGACATAAATATAGATATTCTCTGTCCGGCAAACAGCAATGAGTATTTAAATCTTGTCGCTTCTCTTGGTCTCTTACCTGCTCATGAACTTACAACACACTCTAAAACATGCCTAGACCATGTACTTTTAAGATCAAATTTAAGATCAACTGTTTTAGTACTAGAGTCTCATATAACAGATCATAATCCAATATTGCTTAATCTTAGCCGTTTATATACTCATAAAACAAACCCTATTATTCGAGCTAAGCTTAATATTTTGGCCACCATTGCTGAAATTGACAAAACTGATTTTAGTGGTATTTTACACTTCAATGACCCCAATATAGCTACAGATTTATTAGTTAACTCTATCACATCCATTATAAAAACTCACCAAAATATTGTTAAAATACCTAGGAAGAAAATAAATATTAAACCCTGGATAACTCAGGGGCTGTTAAGATGTATAAAAAATCGCGATAAAATGCATTTACGTGCTAAGAAAAATTCAGATAATCTTATACTTAAAACGACTTATACTAGATACAGAAATTTTTGCAATAAACTGTTAAAAAAATTGAAAAACAACTATGAAAAAAGTGAATTCTTAAAAAATAAAAATAATCCAAGAGGAACCTGGGACACTATTAAAAAAATTTGTAATCTTTATCGCGCTTCGTACCCGGCAAAAGATCTATTGAAATTATCTAAAAATGTGAATGATTCTTTAAAATTGGCCAATGATTACTTCGTTAGCATCGGTAGCAATTTAGCGAATAAAATTCTCTCTCAGTCTTCTCCACCACTTTCATCGTACCGCCCGGAAAGTTCTTTTGGATCGTATAAATCATTGTGTTTACTTGAAACAGATTGTGCTGAAGTTGAAAGAATAATCACTGGACTTCGCACTGAGTGTGCGACTGGTTGGGACGGCATATCCACAAAGCTTCTTAAAGCTTGTAAAAATACATTAGTTCCACTTATCACCCATATATGTAATTTGTCGATACGGACTGGCAGATTTCCCGAAATGCTTAAGAAAGCTGTTGTATATCCAATTCACAAGGGAGGAGATGTAAGCGCTTTAAACAATTATAGGCCAATATCTGTCCTTCCCGCTATATCCAAGATATTGGAGAAAATCATTAATACGCGCCTGGTGAACTTTTTAAACCAGCATAAATTAATAGCTGATAATCAATTTGGTTTTCGTGTCGGAAAATCAACAGAAGATGCAGTCATGGCTTTAACCCAAACTGTAGTTAAGAGCTTAGATGAGAGATCAAGATGCGTTGCAATTTTCCTTGATCTCTCTAAAGCCTTTGATACGGTGTCGATACCCACTTTACTGGCGAAAATGGAGAAACTAGGCGTTAGAGGTCTAACGTTGGCTATTTTTAAGGATTATCTGACTGATAGATCTCAGTGCGTTAAAATTGACGAAAAGTGTAGTGAATATAATGGTCTATGTTACGGCGTGCCGCAAGGCAGCATTCTCGGTCCGACGTTGTTTCAAATATATATAAATGACTTGTGTCAGCTATCCATACCAAATTGCAAAATCATTACTTATGCAGATGATACCGTTTTAATTGTTAATGGAAGTACATGGGAGGATACACAAAAAACAGCAGAACATGCCCTACAAATAGTAACTCAATATTTACATGCAAATCTACTAACACTTAACATCCCTAAAACTAAATTCATCACTTTCTCCTTAAATGCATCTACACAACCACCATCTACATACACAATCAAAGCACACACATGCAGTACACAAAATAAAAGTACATGCTTATGTCTAGCAATAGAGAGAACGGAATCCATAAAGTATTTAGGTATTGTCTTGGATAGCGCGCTAAACTGGAAGTCACATATTACACAACTTACAGGCCGAATTCGAAAACTCATTTATGTTTTTAAGACCCTCAGATACTCGGCTGACAAAAAAACCTTGCAAATTGTGTATTGTTCGCTCTGTAAATCTCTTCTTGAGTACTGCATTCCAGTCTGGGGAGCTGCTGGCAAGTCAAATCTTATCCACTTGGAAAGAGCACAGCGAGCTATTCTGAAAGTCATAAACTTTAAACCTTTTCGTTACCCAACAGCATCAATATATGCAGAAACACAAAATCTCACTGTCAGACAATTATTCATCTTACGTGCCATCTTGAGGAAACATGTTGAAACTCCCTTGGAACTCGAGACACAAAATAGACGAAGACATGACAAACCATGTCATCTGGACTCACATAGAACAGCATACGCAATAAAACACTACTTCGGCCTAAGCTCTCTCCTGTACAATAAAATAAATAAAAGCATAAATATTTACCCAATGAATAAATATAATTGTAAACAAAACTTAACTAACTGGTTACTTAAATTAAACTACCAAGAAACTGAGGAATTATTAGCTGTTATTTCATAAAATATTAAACTAAAAAATACTCTCAAGTTTTTTATACTTATACTTAACTTGCATGCATACATTCTCTAACTTACATACACATCCATACCCATATATGTACACTCAAGCACACTTTCTCCCTCATCCATTTACAGACAATCCCACACAAACATACACACATCATTTACATAGCAAAATATATTTTTTTTTTTTTTGTTTTTCTGAGCATTTTCTTTTTCTTTTAATCTGTCTTTTGTATCAATTAAGAACTTTTTAGTATTTATAACTTTAGCTTCATCTTATCAATTGTCTGCTGCCTACTTATGTTTATAGCATTAATGTCAATAAGCTGCGACATTCCTGTGAAGAGCTCTGCCTTCTATAATACAGGTTCTGCCTAGTGTAGAATGCAGAGCTCAGTTGCATTACTACAACGAATGTACTATTTTATAAAGGAATAAAGAAATTATTATTATTATTATTATTATTATTATTTAAAATATAATGTATGGAACTACATACGCGACTCTTGGATAGATTTTTTCCTGTTGGATATTGTGTGGCTTAATTCAGTTGTAAAATTGCAACCACATGGGGAAATTTGCGCCAAGTCCGACCAGACTAGAGCTGTGCGAAGCCCCTGGCGCGGCCGAGTTTCTAAGAGCCCCGGTCGATGCGTTGTGGGTTCATAACAATAATAATAATAGTTTCTATTTCAAATCTATTATCTGTGTATATCTTATGTTAATAAAGAATAACTCATCCAATGTATTATACTGAGATTAAGATTGTTTATTAAAAAAACATCTAATTCAGTCAGTGTGCCACAAAAACTATTATAAAGCACATTATAGCTTACAATTCTAGAACAGGGATTTAAAATCCTGCATATGTCACTAGAATACCAGCAGAAAAAAAAAACTTATGATGAAGTAATCCTCATAAGCAACATTTTCTGACAGAAAAAATAAGTAGGGTGTGTGTGGTACAACTAGAAAAGAAGATTTATCAAAATCTATTTTTTAAATTTATTTGTTTATTTATATAAAAATGCTATTTAGTAAAAATGCTCAAAGAAGTTATGGGGCCAGTTTTATAACGGGCCCCATAACTTCTTTGAGCATTTTTACTCACCTGGATCAGCCATTTAAAAGGTAGAACACAAAGGAAAAAGAGAACGTAAAAAAAATTATGGTGATAGGGCAACAGCAGTGGCATATGCATATGAACCAAGGCATTGATTGCATAAATTGTTAAAAGTAGATCGGTGAAGAAAAATTTAAAGCAACTGCAACTGAGAATTGAACATAAGAAACAGAGTCCTTTCATGTGTCCATTGGTAATCAGAAACACTTATGGCTTCGTATAAAAGAAAAAAATGTTTTATAGTTTTTACCTCAGCCTAAATGGTACACAGACGAGGATGGTAATAACGTAGAGGCGGTGGATGTCCAGGGCGGCGGCGCGCAGGCATGCAGCGCGCGCGGTGAGGGCGGCGCGGCATGGCGGAGCCCGAGCCGCCCGCCGGCCTCGCCGACGCCGTGCTGCTGGCGCCGCTCACCGAGGACTCCTTCCTGCACAACCTGCACGTGCGCTACAAACGGGACATTATATACGTACGTCACAATCGTTCACCCCACCCGGTCGCTGATCTTATTCCATTTCAATGACTGCTCGATGACATGATCAATGCAAATAGTATTGTAAGTGTAAATCGTGCTTAAATGTAATGTTTTGCAAGACACATTTGCGTGACATAATTCGTATACCTACCTGTTGTTGGTAACCCTTACTTGATTTATAAACTAAAACAGATGCTGAGATATAATCATACAATGTTATTAACAATATCTCTTATAAGAGTCTTACATACTCGGAAAAAAAAATAGCTTGCATAAAAGTTATAAAGTATGTGACGTTTCTCCGTGCAGACGTACGTGGGCAACGCGCTGGTGTCGGTGAACCCGTGCCGCGCGCTGCCGCTGTACTCGGCGGAGCTGGTGCGCGCCTACCTCGCGCGTCCGCCCTACCTGCTGCCGCCGCACCTGTCAGTACCCCACCAGACACTCTTATTCTAACAAGACGTTTAAGTTATATGTCCAAAACACTCATTAGATTTTTCTAATCCACCAAAAGAAGTATGATTTTAATAAAAATAAGAACAATTTTTAATTTTTCTTACATATGTATGAAACCAATTTTTCAGGTACGCCATAACTGCCACAGCGTACAGATGGGTTCGTGACAGGAACGAGAGCCAGTGCATTGTGATTACAGGTACAAAATAATAAGTAGATTGGGTTGGATTGATGATGGCAGTGCCGTTAATTGTCAATTAACTTATTTTATTTTATAAGGGTTAAAATGTTGACAGTCTTATATTAAATTACCTTCTAATACAAAAAATTATCAATAAATAAGTTTAAATCTATGTCTGAAATTATGTTTAGGAAACTGTTGTTTTAATCAAAGCCCTCAAAGGTAACAATTGAGATCGTTTTTATTACTTTATGTAAGAAGTGATAGCAAAGAATAAGAATCAATACTGACGAAAAAAAAGAAAATAAATAATAGGACAAGACTTAGGGTATGTAAAAATAATACATTCGACTCGATTAGTTATCGATCAGAAAATGATGTCGCTAAAAGCATCGCGTCAGGACGGTGTATAACGGCGGCGGTGGGGCGATGTGTGTGCGCAGGCGAGAGCGGCGCGGGCAAGACGGAGGCGGCGCGCGTGTGCCTGCAGTGCGCCGTGGTGGCGGGCGCGGGCGGCGCGGCGGCGGGCGCGCGCC
>DWMA01000223.1:0-12988 GCA_018252035.1 Urbanus sp. 3 SS-2014
GTTGTCCATGGCACCCACGACACAGGAGAAAATCCCACTGTGGGGCTATGAGTGTGAAGCGTTATTTATTTATTTATAACGGATACCTACTATACCTATTAGCACGACTGCATGAGCTGAAAATGAAATAGACAGGTAATTTTATTTTGTTATATTGATAAAATAACTAATTTAATATTAAGATATATTTAAATTATATATCGAGAACTAGGTATGTGATCAGAATCACTAGGTACCTACCGACAGAATGAAAGGCGAAATTCATAACATAAAGTCATTTGTGCTCTACTAATACCTACCACTTTATCATTCAGACTTCATAAATTACGAATACTAATACTAATCATTTAATCTAAAAAGAAAAACTGCTTTCTTCAAACGTAAACCGCAGAATCTGCGTTAAATTCATTGGAACCACGCATCAAGTCGGCGTAGCAACGCTCTCGCGTCGCGGGCGGCCATTTGAGCTTTCCACCAATGTCCACGGACTTTCTTCATGTAGGTACCTACTTAAATTCGATTACGTAACCCCGCTCACTGCCCACCACCGGCCATCGATCCGCCATTATCTAATTATTGCATCACCCATTATTATGAAACATATTGAGTTTTTGACTTTTGCAAACACGCACTTTTAGGTCGCACATACTCGTACTAATTGCACACATATTGTTTAGGCGATATGTGTAAATTGTTTATACGTTACGTGTATCCATTCATGAATATGGTTTTCAGTTGTATTGTAAAATTTATACAATGTATGAATTGACTTAGGTACCTACGTAAGAATATTTTTTAGTACTTATTGTAATAAAAATATTCAGGAATTGTATCATAAAGTTATTTTATTTGGTATCAAACTCTTCGCTAATGACTATTTAATCTAAATCTATTAATTTCTAGTTATTCTTAGACTAAGTCAGTCCGGCGCCGGCGTCTAAAGACTAATTTTGTTATTAAATTTCGAATCAAATTATTCAGTCCATCAACGTCTACAATGTATTATATTTTAGTAATTTAACGATCTTGCATATTAAGAAGCGGGGTTCACAGTCGAACACTTTCTCCAACGACTCCTTAGATTTTTTACTCTATTTCATATGTCCTAGTTTATATTAAACGTCTCGTCACAAACTGAATAATACCTACTTTCATTAGTAGGTATATTTGCTTATCAAAACTGTGGTTTTTGTATTTGTTTACAAAATATAATATTATTGTATAATACAATACGAACATTTATGTGTATTTTATGACGTAGAGTTATTGTTATTATTACGTACCTACTCTACTTAAACCTATATTATGTAATTTTGTAATCGCTTATTTTAATATTGTAATTAAGATCAGTGATAGCTTTCAAGAGTTAATAATACATATAAACTGATCAAACTAATTACATAGGTACCTACCAACTTAATTCTAATGTAGGTACTTAGCTACCTACAAGATTGCATTATTTTATTTGTTTGTTTTTGCATTAGTCTGGCTTTCATATAGTTACTGGAGATAATTAAGTCACTGTGCCCAGGTGTGACTTAATTATATCAAGTAACTTAATGGAGTTTATAGCAATTTGTAGTTTTTCAATTAGTGACTATTATAGAGCTTTACAGAGCGATTGGCGATTTTTAAAGTCATTAGTAAAGTAAATTTTAACACATCAGAGGAACGTTGGCAACCCTTATGATTTTTTTTTCTTTCAAACTAAAAACAGCGTAAACACTGTGATTATGAGACAAAAATAGTTGTGGGGAGGAATTCCATTCTGGTAGAGTCCTTCCACTTTTAGTTTAGGTACTTCACATTACATGTATGAACTTTCAAAACAAGTTGGACAACAAACTAATAGGTATTATGTATGTTTCACGCCACGCAGTCTCAGGCCTCAGACATATTACATCATAATAAATTATAAAAAAAAAAATATTTAAACACTTGTTACTGGCCAGGTCTTCGACCCGCAGTTACGAAATAAGCGAAACTTGTGATAGATCCATTCACATGCAACGTAATGGATGTTTCCTGTGAAAAGTGTGAACAGCTATTGTTGCTGCCATTTAATAAAATAAAGCTGTCAACATATACTGTTTTGTGGATGCGATGAAACATTATCAAATGGGTGTGAAGACTGTGAGTCTAGTACAGCATCTCTACCGCCTAGAAACATCTATAATCAACGCCAAATACAATTAAATCAGTAACTCAGTTCTCAGGGGTAGCAACGAATCTGTGGTCAACCTCAGGTAGGACCTTGATCTTATCTGGAGTTTATTACTGATGTCCTTGGGCGGCAGTGGCCACAGCGTTTAATATTATGTGTCCCTACCGGAGATCGCCCTTCAAATCAAAGTTTGTGCCGTGCTTGTACCCAGCTATTCAAATACCATATCAAAGACTTTCAGAAATACCTGTCAATCAAAAATCAAAGCGGTATTAGTAAGCTCTGAATAAAGCTTGTTTCAAATCACAGGTTTTATAAGTTCGCTGTTATTGGTGCTAGCTTAATAAATATTAGTTTGCCAATTTAAAATTACAATGTTGAAAAATTATAATTTTATTAAAATAAAATAGAAAAGTAACCATTAAAACTAAAACTTATTCATTCAAGTCGCAATCTTTGTATCGCTTCTCGCAGACTTCACTTCTGTCGTTAATTTCTTCCTTCGACGGAAGATGGCGGTACATGATGGCTGCACCTCGAACATTTTCATTAAATTCCGCATCGTTTTCCTTCCCAAACACAGCTTTTTGCATTTTACTTACGAAAGGACTTATTTTACAAATTAATAATCTAATACAGCTAGTTTCCTCTTGATTTTCGTGTGATTGTATAAGCCCTTCTATTAAATCGGGTAGAGATTCATTTTTCGCTGTTGATATCAGCTCCTGTAACTTTTTTGACTTTTTGCTTAAGATCCATTCCATTGGGTCGTCAGAACGAAATGGTTTGCTGGGTCGTCTGGGTCCAGCTAAGAATGTTGTAATCTGGAAATGTTCGAAATTAAACCTTTGTTAAAAGAATAATAATAATTCATATTTTTTTCATTAGTTCCATTATTAAATAGTATCTACCAATGAAATCCTATTTTAGGTTAATCGTAGAGCCGTTGTTATTCCTGAGATGAGAACTAACTACCTCGCCTCGTTAGTATGTATCTGTATAGTACCTATGTTATAACTTTCAAACTATAAAACGCAGAGATCAAATTTTTAATATCAAGAAATAGGTATAACACATTCAATTAATTAAAACGAACTATGTAGGTATATTTAGAATTATATTCAAATAAAACAGTATTTACCATTTGAGCAACAAATACTAGTGCATTTACAGCGACGGCACTCATTTGGTTGGGCTGAAGACCTAGCAGACGAACTAGGTATCGCCAGGGTGATACGGGGACTTCATGTAGATTGTAATCAGGACGCTTTTCCTCATACAGCTGTTCCTTGCTTCCGGAATAATCGTCAGCATAACTTTCTTGCGGAGGCCGCCTTGTGTTCACTTCTCTCGGATTGTTAACTGTTTGGAATGCTCGCACCACAAAATCTGCTACTTTTAATGCGATTGATTCCGAACCTGAACAAAGTCAAAATGTTATTAAAATACTTAGAATAGAACGTCTTCTAAATTAATCGCAAACAATAGGAAAGGTATCTATTTCTAATGTACCATCTAAATTCTGGGTAAATTCTAACTCTTTAGGTACATAAAACCACAGCCAAATTTTTCTAGTTATGATTTTTTTTAAGAAGTCGAAACATGAAAATTCACAATTTTAACATGTACAGGATAATGTTGCAAACTATTGGACCATTTTCTTTAAGAAATTCTAACACACCTTTATCTCAAAAGTAATTAATTGCCTTTAGATGGCTGTTCCATTCTTATCTCACAGGGAAAGCTCGTATATTGATAATGAACTCTTATTTAATAATATGTAGAGTTCTTATTTTGACAATCAACTACCATTAACGGAAGAACTTACCTAGAAAATTCTGTGCAAATTTTATTCCAGTATTTAAATGATCCATTAAACCTTCATTTTTATGATTTTCAATTGCAGTAACTGTTTGAAGAACCAAAAGAACACACAGCACATGTAACGCCATCTTGAGGGAACTCTTGAAACTACAATGAGATGTGAAATGTGTGGGCCCGTGTTATGGTTCGTTTACGAACGTAATGGCTGCGCAAGCGCAGTTGCGCTCTGCAGATCCGTCTTGCTTTTTAAAAGTGTACAGGATGTTTCCACAAAGATACGTCGAAAGATAGTCGTAAGAACGTATTTCTGAGATTTTAGTAAGTTAATTTTCAGAAAGTCAATAATTCGGCGAAGGAATCTTAAATTAAGTATATTCATTCATTTTACTGACGTAGGCATAGATGGCGTTGATCGTCAATTTTTAAGTAACTGGCCCAGTCAGAAATGAATTAATGTATATAATGTCGGCCACTGACAGTTTAATGAAAAGAAAAATATAGGTAGGTCTATCTGAAAGTCTTCAACAATCCGCTGCTTAACATAGGCCTGTTCTAACTTGCACTCTCCGTACTTATTTTGCCTTGACATTGTCTCCATTTCATGAATTATTTTAGCAACCCACCTCCATCCTGATGTACCAATGGGCTGACCACATCAGTTTGCTAATGGTAGCAAAACGTTGGTCTACACATTTAGTCAGTGTCAGTGGCAACACACATTGCTCGAATATCTTCAGGTATGTTACGTATGTCGAATGAGAAGATACAACGCTGTTTCCTGAACGCTGTCTAGAAATATAAGTTTGTAGGTACATTAATAGAGAAAAAAATAAGGATAGACCCGCTTCTGCTTTAAAGATTTACGTAGATAATTATTTAAAATATTCGAGATTGACACTTGTATGTATATTTTTTTTTATTATATAATTCAAATAGATACTATAGGTATTATCAGGCAGTAAGAACCTTGCGGTGTATCTAATAAGCATTTTAATTTATTCTAAAAAATACGAAATATATACATATATGCATGCGAATAGCGTTGAATTTATAATTGCTGTAGGTAATCATAACTTCATCTTTGGCAGATATTGGAAATTAATTCATTTAAGCTGACCGTATCACAAAAAACTGTCTCAACTAAATGGCTTTTATAGACAGTTTTATTACTTCTAAGTATATCTAAATGCATAAATTAAAGCCAGTTTTTTTAGTAAAGTTCAAATTACTTTTTATAACCACACTGTATATAGAAGAACCATTTGTGACGAAAAGACAATATGACATTAAAGTACCTACATAACAATACAAAGGAGAAGGAAGGCAAGTGACCAACATTTGTTACTAAAATCTATGGGTATAAATTGCGTTTTATAAATATTGTTGTTTAGTATCTAGGTATTTACATAATAATATAAAACTATGCTTTTAATAGACCCTCATGTTAAACGCCTCGTGTAGCTGTCTCTTCTTTACCAAACCCTGTAAACCATAACACAACAGCGCTTAACACATTATTAAAAGCCAATAATAAGTGTAACGGTCGTTTGTCCCTTCGGAGTGGAACCGCGACGGGCTCTACCAATTTCAAATACTTCCGAAAGCAATAGGAGTATTTTATTGCTATAAAACTTCCGATATTATTATATCCATCCATCCATTCATCAACCCTTTAAGGCCCACTGCTGGACATAGGCCTCCTCTAAGTGGCGCCACACCAACCGGTCCTGTACCTTCTGAATCCAGCGGTTATTATATATTTAACTACTATTATTATTATTACTCTAAGATCCTGGGTATTTGAGACATATACATAAACGTTAATATATCACAAGTTACTTTATTTGCACTTACATATCACGGCACATATAAAAGTAAAATGGCGAGTCTGATATTCCTGCTAAACGACTTGAACGACAATAAAGAATACAAGCCTGTGTAACATCTGTGCCACAAATAAATAATACCTATATTAATAGGTTCCTAGATGTCTATCCAATCACTAAGACCTAGATATCTGTAGCATAGTGAAGTCTAATATCATTATTAGAATATTTATCTCAAATCTTGCCTCTTGATAGAGCATAATTACATAAAAAACGAGATAAACACTGACCCATTTTACGACCGCTATTCAACGGAGTGTCGTGCTCCGCAGACCACAATAATGTAAGTACAATCGTCTAATACGAGTATATTGTCATTCTTTTGCTTTAAACACTACTGAGATCTCGTCTATCACAATGTATCGTTACATTTTCATATTATCTGTTGTTCAAAAAGTTTTATCAACGGACACAACCACAGAAGTTCAGTACTTGAATGAACTACCTTTAGATAAATTATTGGCATTAAAGAGCTCCTTGCAAGAGCTGGTGCCTACCGAGAAATACATCAACATAACGACTGCAACACCACCGTATCTGGAAACGTTTGGAGCACAAGCGATGGCGATTAAGGCACCTCCGATAAAACGAACGGATTATGAAGAGAGTTTATACAAGAAGGATGGCCATAGCAAAATCAGTAACATATTTTCCATGTCAGTGACTACGCTAGCGTTTCTGGCATTTGGAGGCTACTTGTTGTGTTTGATAGTACAAGCTGTTAAGGCGAAACACAATGCGGCTGCCGTGAATCCTCAGCAAACGTTCTTCGTAAACGCAGGGATAAAGCGACCACAAACGCATTTTGCGTCGTACGGGAGAAGGAAGCGTGAGGCCGGGAGTGAGATTGACTTGCCCCCAGAACAATTGTTTTCTGCTTTACTGCAACTCTGTGAAGGATATGCAAAGTGGAGCGATCGGGTACACAAACCGCACGGCTAAACTGTGTTTAACATTTTTGCAAATCACCGTTTGGGTACATGTGATAAGTGCATTAATAGTAAAACTGTTTTATTTGTAAGTTAGTGTTAATAATTTATTTTTAGAATAAGGCCTAAAGCTAAATCCTACATAATAATAAAAATAACTCAGAGAGTATTTCTGTAACGTCAGCAGTGTTTTGAAATTACCTACCTACTAGTTGTTTAAATATTTATTTTTATATTTTTAATTTTTATTTTGTCTAGAAATTTATTTGAGTAGGTAAAAACAAGGACTCATTCTATATGAAATTTATGTTGCCACAATTATTTGATTACTTAACGTAAGAGTAAAAAAATCAGGCTAGTTCTTTTGTAAGTTCCGATTATCGTGTAATGTATACAAACGTAAAGGTTATCTGTTTAATTTTATGTAAGCAAACTGAATAATTGATCTTTATAAGATTCAGCACATAATATATGAAGATACATATTATTTTTACTGAATACCCTGAACAAAACGGTGTTTACATTAAAAGCAGGAAGCCAGATTGCCCAGCAATATACCTACAATCTGTAAACGTTTTCAAACTGTCAAATAATCACGCTAACACCTAATAATAGCTGTATCTTTGGTTTTAAAGATACTATTGCACATGCTACAGAGAATTTAACAGAGAATTAATTTGGTCTTTATAATAAGATAGTAGGGTGTATTTTGGAGGAAACATTTGGTCTTTTTTATGATATTTTGGTGAGCTGTAAGTGTTCGGTTTTGTTTGTGCGAGGCGGTAATGAGGGTGGCTGTGTTCGCTCTGTCATCGCTCCGGCTCTACTGTTTACAGACCGACGCCAACATACTTTGTTAGTAACGTTTTAATGTAAGGCGAACTGAACATGTTTAAAATAATGCTGGTGATTATTCTAAATAAAAGACTTGGGAAAATAAAACCGTGCTTTTATTTAAATTTGAACTAGTATATAATAAAAAGAAATTCCTAGGTATGTACTTAGATAATTGGTGATCATTAGTTTTAATAAGCACGTTAAAGATATATGTAGCTATTTGTACTAACTTATTACTATATTGATTTAATTAACAGTGTGAAAATGTTCTACATATTCCTACTTGCCGTGTAATAGTTTTTGAGTCTTCATAAGTGTTCCTTGGTAGGTAACAGATATTAAATAAAATGAAATTATTTTTATTGCATGAATATAATATACAAAGATGTTACAGTAAGACAAATTCATACATTCTACCATAACAATGGTGTGCAATAATGGCAAATTATAAGAATAACATTATTAAATAAACTGTAATTATTAGGTAAGTATATTAAAATGTATTACGTATTAAATATTGTAATTATCATAAGTAATCATCATTTAGTTATAACATGTTATTATTCTGTATGCTGGAAATATTCATCTATGTCATTACAATATGTAGTTGAGTAAGTCTTCTTATTTTTTTAACAGAAACTCCGATAATTTGTAAAATAAACTGTCCGCTAAGTAAATTTAAATTTAAAATAAATAATTATGAACATATTTCTGTAATAGCAAGTTTACCAGTAATTCTACAATAAAAATAATAAACAATCTTAACTTGTATTCCCGGATGAGATAAACTAGAAAATCTTCTTTTTTCATTGAATCTTTCGACGCGGCTTATTTTCGATCATTAAAAGCATATGTTTTACATTTAGCCATACCACCACACCGTATTTCTTCATCTACATTATCATTATCCACATCATCTACAACAATAGGAGCCATCGTACTGCTCGTAATTTGGTTATCGACTTTAAAAACCTTCTTCTCGGATAGACACGTTATATGCGCTCTGCCCATTACATTTATTGTTTTGCAAGTAACACCATTGATTCTTGTACCATCAAGTATTATGCTATCTTCATTTTTGACATTTGTTGGTTTATGTAACTCCGACATTCTGATTACTGGGCGGTACACCTGGCTTCCACACGATATGTTCGTTACAGTGACCATAGATAGCAGGAGTGTTGCAAAAGGATTTGCACGCATTATGAATTCAACTACAATTGGAACTCCTCTTTGAACATGCTCCGGTTGTTCAGAATTTAGTACGGTTACTGCGGTCACGTAATACCGAATTTCAGCAATGTATGATTACAGTGTTTTGAGTCACGCTATGAATTCGATTATGCGTGTATTAGCTCGGATTTATATGGAGCGTTACTAGAACGACGAATAATTTTGTTCAGTAAAAAGTTACACGTTTTTAGTATAGTAATAATTCAGTTTGTAATATTTATCTTATGTGATGGTATTATAGCCAAAATAATTATAATGAGGTAAATATAATTTAAAAAAACGCGATATTACAAGTTGTAAATAATAGAGTAAATAAATTAATGTCACTGATTTAATTCACAATGAACAAAATCTCTCGCAACATTTAAAACCATGCTATTTATTGCTTTTTCCCGATAAAATTTATAGTATCTGGAAAATAATATTCAGTGAATTGGTCGTTTAATAAAATGAAGTTTATTCCATTTAATTTTATCATTGGTGCCTACTCGTTTCATATAATTCAATATGCATAAAATAAAAGAAAATTAAAGCGTTATACCGCCCCTTTTAAATATTTTTTTTTAAATACAATTTTGAGTCAATCCACAATTATTTTTTAACAGATCAATATGCCAAAGCATATTGCAGAGTAGAATTATTTTATAAGGATAACTACAATAATATTCATAGATACTTAACACTTAATCATTGTACTGAAACTTAAAATCAATTGATCTAATAAGTGACGTTTGGTAGATAAGTAAAAAAATGTTAAGAGTCGTTGGAGAAGGCAGCGACGTTCTTTAAAATACCTATACTGATTTGTTATTCACACTTCACGTTTTGATAATAATGCATAAAATAATAAGTCACTCTTTTGATCTGCAGTCGGAGAGTAGACATGAGGTGGGGAAAACATTACGGCGGTGTTGGAGTTTGGATGGAGCGGCGCGTGCGGCATTCTGACCAAGCAACCTCAACAAGTACAGACGACTAAAGTAATATTCCGAATAATTGTAACTGTAACAGTTATTTATGTGTCTCGGTCTAAGTATAGTTAACAAGGAATAATTCAAGTATCGTTATTGTATATCCTTTATTAATTACAATATGTGTTCCAGTATATGACGTTTGATTTCAAGAATATATCACAAGTTAAAACCTACTTTCGGGCATAACTAACTATATTCGTAAAATCGGATTTCGAACTAACCTAACCCCAAAATGCTAGCGGATTCTAATGGCAACAGACTATTACCATAAAATGTTTGCTGTTGGCAATTATTTTTAATTTCATTCGCCGCGATACGATCCGCCAATACCGGATATTAGAAGCTTTGTTTGCATTGTAGAAGTAGGTTCCATTGTAACTAGGTACTAATGGGCCAATTGATAGCCAACATTGTAGCTATTAACAACTAGGTTCATAAATGGAATGAATGAAATAATGAACATAACTATGAGATATCTACGTACGATAGACCTGGTTTCAAAGTAGTTTACAAGATATATTTAACATCAACTCCTGTATATTGCAGTCTTATATTATACCTAAGTATTTTTGTTAATGTAATATAATATTATGAACGTAAATAATTTAAATGTAACTCTTTAAGTACCAGTGCTGTATCGCGCCACAAGTAGAACATTATTCTACTATGCTGCAACAATACACGTACAAAAAAATCTAGAGAGCATAATGCATTTAACAATAATGACATTATTGTATGTGTTATATTTTTAAATATCAATTAATAGAAATCATCAATTGAATCACATGTATAAATAACCAAGTATAAAAAATTTCTAACAACAAAATAAATGCTATTATTTTTAATGAATATCGCCACAATAAATACAAAAACTCAAACAGCGAACAAAAATGTCTCTTAGAACACGAACGATATTTTTTGCCAGCAAGTTAAACTGGCAAACATGTCGGGTAAAATTTTAACCCGAGTTGTTACGTCGTCTGTACGCGCACTAATTAACCGCCGAGGGCCACAATGCAAGAGCGGGTTAAAAGACCGCTGGTGGAATTTAAAAATAAAACTTATTTTTTATATCTCCGGTCAAATAAGGTCATTGGAATATGTGTCGAGTTGTTACGCTCCGTATAATTTTGTATGGTTCTGGCAAGCAGGCAGTGTTAAGTGTGTACCGACCTGGCAGATAAAATGCACATAAGGCGCGGGCACACTGGCGACATTCTATTCATGCTCATAACGCGACGCTCAACACAGAAGCGGAGTGTCGCTTCTCAAATGTTTTATCCGAATGTATGGAATGTATTACAAAATGTTGACGAATTCAAACTTATTTTAAGGGTGACTCTTTTTACTTCTTATTCGTACAAACTTAATTATAACTTTAATTATACTATTAAATTACAATAATTATAACATTCCGTATGTACCTTATCTTCTAACTAACCTTTGCAGTCAGTTTGCTGTATAATTAAAGGTTTCATTTTTTTTTTGTCATAGACTCAGAAAATGCGAGGATCTTAAAGTTTTTAGTAGTTTCTTAACTTATCTGTATAGTTTGCTATAAGTAACATATTAAAATAGTAACGTATTTATTTTCTATTATGAATTCATGAAGCATCAAACAACGTTGGTCTATGTCCCATATGAACATCTTGGTGCTTAGGAAAAAAAAGCTCATGTCATCGACGTTAGATACTCGTAAATATGTAAAAGAACTGCAAAAAAATTATCACTTAACAATATTTTATACGATACTAGCATTTGCCCGCGGCTTCGCACGCATTAAATTACATATAAACCTTCCTCTTGAATCACTCTATCTATTAAAAAAAACCACATCAAAATCCGTTGCGTAGTTTTAAAGGGATATAGGTAGGGACAGAGAAAGCGACTTTGTTATATACTATGTAGTGATGAAATAAGTTACTGTGTCCGTGGGCAGCAGAGACCATTTTTGTGAACTATAGAAGTTCTGCCGCTACTTATTTTTTATAAAAAAAAACTTACAAAAATAAAATTAAATGGAAAAATATGTTATCAAATTTTCGGGCTAACGTTTAATTAAATCGTATTGCGAGCTAGATGAAATGCAATAATTATTTGGGTTCAGTGTCCAGGTCATTCAAATATTTGCCATCACAGATATTTGTCCAAATTTAGTTTGTGTTAATTTATATTTGCTGAATGTGATTTAATGTGTATGATTACATTTGCGATTATTGTTTAATTAGCGAGTTGATTTTGGGTCTAATACCTTTAATGAAGATAAAATTATTTTATAAATTATCTATTTGTATTATCATTTCTATGGATTATTGCGGATGAATATGAAATAATTAACTTACGGATTACATGCATTAATAAGTTTGACTTTAGTATTTATTTGCAAATATTTTATGACCATAATTACGTTATAAAATATTATCATCTATATATATTTCTTTTATAAATACAGATTTTTCGTAAAATTCAAATTAAACGTGTATGTAGTTTGTTTTTTTGATATTTAGACATTACTTCACACAGTATGCAGCTAATTTTTATTTCAAATTCCTTATTTTTACCTACTCTCTAATAATAGCTGATAATCCCATTTATTTAAATAGATTTGAAGTAGGTACAATAAAATTCTACATCCATTACAAATCGGTTCACTAAAATAAATACTACTTACTTTTAAAACTAACTTAAAAAGTACTTATAAATTAAGAAATTACTTCTAAAATAATATACTTCCAATTTACACTTTTTCCTAATTTTTCTACATGTTTTACCTACAAGCTAGTCTTCAATTTCAGTTATCTAGAAAGCATATACTAGACGTTACTAGTAAGTCACTTTAGTCCTAGCCAGCGTAATGAAGCCGCCTGATGAATATTCGAGGAGCTAACGCCACTCCGCGATAGAGGGCGCCACTGTGCTTCAATTTGAATTATGCTCGGTCAGGTCCTTTAGAGCCTGGCTAATGATTTTATTATATGAGACATTCATGGCCTTTGGACAGGCTTCAGAGCTTGTGCGTCACTGGCTTAAAGCCTTAAATAAACAAAGAACGATGGTAGAACTCTACGTAGTTCGACTCCGGCGGCACCACCGCCACACCTATTTCTGCCTTATACCAGCAGTGTTAAGCACTGCTGTGTT
>DWMA01000224.1:0-12986 GCA_018252035.1 Urbanus sp. 3 SS-2014
ATTTCAGTTGCTCGTTGGGTTTGTTATACTCTTCACATATCTACGCCACCTCTATGCTTGTATGCCTGTACGCTCATATGCTCACCTTCAATAATAATATGACAATAATAAAACCAAATAAATAGGTATTATTTTAATATGTTTTCTTGTGAATATTTTATTTTTAACGCGCTTATATTAGCACCACTTATCATTTAATTCTCTACATTCTTCTAAATTTTAAGTAAAATATAAGTATTAAAAAACATATTTATACGCCATAAATTACCTGAGCTAGTATTATAGGTTGCAAATACTCGTGGATTCTCGGCGCTCTCTGTGGTTGGGGGCCTTCGACCTCATTGGTTGGCAAGTCGTTAACTTGCATCAAAGGCATAGCAACATTGTTGAACACGGTGTGAAACTGAGCGTCTTCGGGGGGCGTCCTTGGAAATGGAAGGCGGTCACGCCCCATTAACCGTGAACGAAAATCGTACGCTGATATTCCATACGACGAGAAAGGCGACCGGTTGCCTTGCTCTGGCTCATTTTGCGATGGCGGTCTATTTTCTTGTGGTTCCTCCGGATTGTTCGGACCGAGCAGAGTAAACATTTCCCTAACAGAGGATGGTGTGTACAGTCTTATAGTTTGGAGGCGCCTGAATCGGTGCCTTGCAGCATTTCTCAGTCTTACTGCTTGCATGTGAGCTAACCTTATCAAGTTAATTCTTTGTTCAAACGCATCAATAACATCCGACACCTGTAATCTTGGAGAGGGTTGTCGTTGGTTATCATTAGGCGCGGAATCATTCGCAGGCGTAGATGTCGACTCTGTTTCCCGGGAAGGTTGAGTCGCAGGCAAGACATATTTAGTAAAAAAAGATGTGTTCGGCAAACGTAATGAAGGTATTCTATGAGTAGTGACCGGGGGTAAGACACGTTTCTTAATGAGTGGATGAGCAGTCGGATTCGTACGGTGTAATGCTTTTAACTTTTTGCTTTCCATGTAGAGATCCCTTCGGTTTCTTGCGGTTACAGAGTTATTCCTATTTGCCGCTGCTATCTGGACTGCTAGACGGTTGCTCCACCTTTGAGTCGCCGTGGGTGATAATGGAAGTTCATAATTATTCCCGTTGCTCCCCGTAGATGTTGTCGGTTCAGCTGAGAGCGATGAAGCTCGTTGAGAAAACGTGTTATCGTTATCTTGTGTGGAACGGTCCACTTTCAAGTCATTTGGTAAGGAATCCTCTGGACCATCTACATTAATAGGTCCCATATGATCTATATGCTGTATCCGTACTATGTCTGAATTAACACGCTGACTAGGCGACTGTGAATCTCTGCCGGGACGTGGGGACTCACGAGTCGTCATAAGCATCAAACAAGTTAACGCTAGCGCCTTTTTCAACAAGCGTAGCATATTAATAATTACTTGGCTTAGGCCTCTTTCTTCCAAGCACATCATCATAGAGTTGAACATTACAGACAAAACTTGCATAGCACGCATGCGAATCTCATGTCTTGTTGCAGCAATTTGTATTGCTCTTAAATAATCTCTACGAGATCTACCAGCATATCTTTGCGACGATCTGTGAGATGAAACGTGAGATCGCCTTCTGTGTTCGTCCTCGGGTCGCCATCTAAACAGAGCACTTGTAGGTAGAAGCCTTCTTCTTAATCCGAGCGAGGGTCTTATGAACGGCCGGTGAGGAGATCTGTTTGTTGGACTTCGTCTATCCTCATGATCAGATGATCTACTGTCATTAGACGGTGAACTCTCGCCTACATCGTTAGACACATTTTGCCTTGTGCCTGTAGATCTAGCTCGGTGTTCTCGATAACTGCTTCTTGGACTTCGTCCAGATGTACGACTAGAAACTTCAGTCAACTCGTTCAATGTTCTACACCTTTCAAGCAGCGACCTAGTGTAATAGCTCGGAGTTTCTTGCCGGTTATTTTCTCTATGAATCATGAGTATACGTCTACGTAACATTTCCCACATGACTCGAAGTTCTCTTAAAGATATAGTATTACCATGTAGCCACATGTCAGTCAATTGCACTGTGTGCTTTTGTAATGCAATAACTCCAGCCCTTACTTTTCTATATACCTCTTCGGAGGCCGTCCCACGACTTCTAGGCCAAACATTTTCTCTGCTGGTTGATGGCCTATTTGGATTGAAATCAGAATTATACGAAGGTTGTGTATCCGACGTTCTCCGACTATCGCTCGATGAGCTACCTGGATTATTTGCAGCTGAATTAGATTGAGAACGTACGTGAAACTGTGGACTATCTGACGATACATTAAATCCTCCCGTATCCCTTCTGGGGCCTTCGCCGCGAGATTCGTTATTTAAGTCAAAGTCTAATCTATCAGTGGGTTGACCTGATCTTTCTGGAACTGTAGTATTAGTAGTAGGTGATTGGCTTGTTTGTTCCAAATTTCTAGAGTCATCTTCCCTGTATGTGGAATTTGGTGTCCTAAAAATATTAACTTCTAGAGAATGGTCGCTGTCTGAATCGGAACTAGTTGAAGACATGTCCCGATTCAATAGATGCGCAGCTTCATCTACGTCGCTGTCATCCGAGTTATTTGGGAAGTTATCATCTCTTCCTACTCCTACCAGGGTCGATAAAGACACACGTGTTATGAGGTCCACTAATCTGGAGCCGGAGTCTCTAAGAATGTCCCGAATTAAGTCAAGACTTTCGTTTATCGATTGAGAGTCTTCAGGCGCAGTAAGTAAATCAAATGATGAAAAGTGCGGAGTATCGCCTTGAGTCGAATTTGCCCCTCTACCTCGACTTGATTGATTATTATTTTGCTGACTATTATTTTCCGTCGAGCCGTTAGAGGTCCTTTCAGTATTTGAATTTCTGAATGACATTTGTAACCTTAACGGTATGAGCCTACGTCTGCGGGGAGACAATTCGACAAAGGAATCGGGCCTATAAGCTTGAAATATGCTAGTTCGTGACGAATTCGAGGAGCTTCTTGGAATAACAGGGTTACCGAATGATAATCGGTTAGACGAACCTCCTTCCCTTGTCGAGGAAAAGGGATTAGGCAAAAGTCTAGACGAGCGTTCGCTTTGATCTACAGTTCTAAATGTCCTCTCGATTTCGTTCAAGGGTTGGAAAGCTGAAGGCCTGGATCCGAATGTAGAATAGTGTCGATGCATATTCCGATTTCTGAAATACAAAAGATATATATAATGTATTTGCTATTTGAAAATTATCATTAACGGTTTTGGTAATCATTTAGAGAATATATTTAAAAATATAATTACACAACTTACGTATGTGAGCCATTGTCGAAAGACAGTACGTCAAGGTTTAGCAATCGGCTACTGTTTCCTTCTGATTCGTTATCATTCTCATCTTGTCGACGAGAAGTGCCCGGCGTGGGATTATCTCCTTTTTATTATAGGTAGAATAAAAATAATTCGTTAATAGGTTGATTCAAGCACATTTTTTTCTAATCATACATGTTTTTTGATGGAAAATTAATATTAAATGTTTTTTGATGGAAGATCAACATTTAATTTTTAAGTTTTTACCTCCATAGTTTAGTGAACTTGATGATTGGTTGGACGATTGACTACGAGCCGTACGCGTGACGTTGTTGCCTTCTGGCGATGGATCTGTTTCCATTGGATCAGTGCCCCGATCGGTCTGGAATAAAAATATTGGATATATTGGACTTAAGTTCACTTCAAATTTTAAAAAGGTAAAATTTGGACTTTTTGGTTGCGATAGTTGAACAGTTGAACCGACTATGATGGATCTGTTATTTATTTGAAACCAGTGAAAATCATGCATAGAACATGACACAGTTATTGTTATCGGGAATAAAGAAATGATTATTATAGTTATAATTTAATTCTTATGTGATAAAATTGTGCACATACCGTGGACGGAGGTGGCGGAGTGACTGACATCCTGTGACGAAACATGAACAGCCGCTGGTAACTCCTCACTAAGCTGTCGTATCGTTGAACCAGGCTGTGGTAAGAGTTCACTATGACATCTTGCGACGACCCTGGGATGGGACCATCTGGGCCATTAGGGCTGGGGCTGTCATCGGAGTCAACTGGCCGCCTGAACGCGAACAGCTGGGGACTCCTCATCGGAGGCGCCTGTTCTAGCAGTGGGCCGTTAGGTGTCCCTGACGTATTCCATGAAGATATTCCCGTTATTAATTTGTATCCAAGTGCATCGAATGCGACGTATCTGCAAAAAATAAAAATTGATATCAGCATAATATGTGTTATCCTAAAATAAATTTCAACTCAATGCTAATCAGTAAATATAATCCTCCAGCCTAAAAAACTTTTTTGGACTATTACTGCTATTAGTGACAGTCAAGCTTAGAGATGTATTTTTTGGGAAACGACAAAGTCTGCATGTCCCAACTAGTATCTGCATATATCATAGATATGATATATAAGTGGCTAAAATTAATATTGGCTTACCTTACTTTTTCATGAAAACTGTTTGTCGACACTTTAGTGAAGGGTGCAGACTTGCTCCAGTCCCAAAAGTAAAGTTCATTGTATGTCGCTACAACCAACAGTTGCACTCGGGGATGGAACGCTATAGACGCTATCACTGTCTGATTTGGCACATACCATACCTCACTGCCTCCCTGAAATTATAAATTTAAATATAGACACTGTATATTGCAACAATCTATGGCTTGGAATAGCAAGTGTGAATGGAATTAGAATATGGAGTACCTCATTTAAATATAACCTTATGAGTTTAGTCTAACGAAAATATGGAAACTTGAACACTGTTCTAGAAATAGCGATAGATAGCATCTTAACATGTTCAGAATATCTATAATCTATCTATGTATGTAATATCTTTTACATTAAAATAAGCCATTATTTTATTTTTCAATTTTTCATGAATGTTGCATATGCATTTTCATGGATGTCCGTGGAGAAAGATTAGTAACCATCACTAAATGATAGATATTTGTTACTATACATTTTAAATTTTTATGTGAATTTCTTAGTGCAGTGCACCATGCAAGTCACGATATGTCGTAGTACAAAGCAAAAGGTGAACTTTTGAACCGATCATTAATAGGGACTGTAGACACTAGTGATTCCTATTTGTAACCGCAGATATTCGATTTTGATAACTAACACATCAGTAGGCATTCAATGAGTTCAACTAGTTAGACCTACAGAATGACAATTTATTTTCGTATTTGTATTTGTACATAAATACTTACACTTGAAATATCCCACACCCTGACTTGGCCACCGAGACAACCAGAGCCTAATATCTGGGTATGCGAAGGGTGAAATGTTATACACCACGGCGTACGTGGATGCCCTTGTAATACCCTCACATGTTTACCACTCGCCAGCTCCGATACATATACATTGTGGTTGCCGTGAGTTGATGCCATTTTTGACCTGAAATAATTTTGGTTTACATATAGGTCATTGACAAATGTTATCTTTAATTTACATTATGTGCATACGTATAAAGATATGACAATGCACTCTGCAATTGATAACATATGTATTGTTGTTGAATCACGTAAAAATAAACCAAATAGCTCAAATAATATAAGCTTTTCTGCTTGCTTTTTTTGTTTTGTTTTCAATTTGATGCATTGTATTATATTGTTTCAATGTCAAATTTTACAATAAAACATGCTAACTAAATAATAAGATTTAAAAATAAAAACCACAATTAGTAAGAGTAGTTTACAGTTCACACTAAAATATAATTTAAAAGATTGTGAATATGAAAGGAAAAAACTTCCTTGTGTTTTTTGTAGTACTGAATTGATCCAACAATAATGAAGTATGTTATAGAATGAACAAGATAAGCTAAGCCGAAATAATAGGTTTAATGTTAAAATTAATATGTTAAAAACTATGAATTTGCAATAACATTTTCCAAATCAGGGAGCGGTCTTAATGATGTATCATACAACCTGCCGACAACACACCTACTATGTTTGATGTATGATGACTAATGTTTGGAAGGATTGTTATAGGGTCTTGTAAATCAGGTTTATTATAATAAATAACTAAATAGATAGATAAAAATAATAAGATCCAGAAAAACATTAGTTCCTAGTACTAATAATAATGTAAATTATGTTTGTGTAAAAATATAGATACTATACTTTAAATTGACTCAATACATACTTTTTATTACATAAAAATATATAAACCAATATTGTTGTACACAAAATACACAGCTAGGCTTAATAAAGAATGTAGGCTAACCCATCAGGACTGAACACCATAAGAAAAGTCGATCTTGGGGAACCTGGTAAATCACAGCACTGAAAATTAAAGAAAATTTGATTACAGGTTAAGCTTTTATGTACTAATATTATATTATTACGCTTCGTTTATATAAGGAAACCTTTATGTTGGATTTAATGTATGTCATAAAATAAAAATATGACTCCAAAACTTAAGATAGGTACCTTTAATGTGAATTGGGCTGCGCTTGAGAAAGTATAGATTGCTTTTTTCATACAAACAATTTAATATTTTTTATAAAAATAAAACATAGTAATAGATCATTAATATATCAAGACAAGTTTTTAAAGTTCCTATGAAAAGTTTCCATTTTTAGGGGTATATCCTGTCGAAAAAGGTGGCAACCATATATTACAGTTTATACCCAAAAAAATTTACACATCATGACAAAAATACAATGTGATTAAGCATCTTACCCTTATTTTCAAAGATTTTTTCACGAGAATGTCTTCAGCGGCATTCTCGAGCACAGTCTTATTGCTGGTGGAGTTTGGTGGGTCAATCCCTCTCTCCCGCCACTGCCAACTGCGAGCAACATTGCCCACATTTTCCGGTTCCTCAATGGGATCCTTTTTGCAATGCAGCCAATCACTGTCTATTGATGGATCCATAACACCTAAAACACTGGGTAGCGTAAAACATAAAATACCAAATAATTTGCTTTAACTGTGGAGTACTAGTTAAAGTATTTGTAATAAATTTTAATTACCTATTTATTTATTTTAAGGTACTCCACAGTGTACCCATATGAGGATGTTTTATAATTCAAATCCAGCCTTTAAGGAATATTCAGTAAAGGATATGTGTATTCAATTTTTGTCAATCGGAACATGATAATACATCTACATGAATATTACTGGCTTTTGCCCACAGCTTTACCCACTTTTCTATTATATAATGGATGTTATTATACATATAAAGCTTCCTCTTGAATATCTGTGAGAAAAATGCATCAAAATCTGTTGCATAGTTTTGAAGATCTAAGCATACATAAGGACAAACTGCGGAAAGCAACTTTGTTTTATACTATGTAGTGATGGTTATAAGTTTAAGATTTCTCATATAGAAAACTCTGCTTTGCATGCATTATTTCTGCAGAAATACTGACACGTGACATTCTTAATCAATTCAGGTAAATAAACTCTTTAGGGCTATACAACTGTAGTAAAAAATATCTATAGACTATAAGCACTTATTCCTAGACACCCTAAAATAATATACTTATACATTTTTTTTCCTACTTATGACTTTTTAAATTTTAACATCTCATGCAGGTAAATTGTCTCTTTCGTCTAAAGGATCTTCTAGGATAGTTGTGAGAGGCGTCAGGGCATACAATTTTGTAACATTTGAGTAAAAGTGGTGACCTAGCTCACAAATTAGCTCAATTTATATATGAGTATCGTTCAGTAGTTAAATATCACACTACTATTTAAATTCTATGATTGTATGTACGTATGTAAGTTGATCCAGATTTATGGGAAACATAATATTCTATCAGTAATTGACTAATTGAGCTGCAACTCAGATGTCATAAACGTACATCTGAAAATTCATTTTTTTTTAAGAAATCCAGAATTATTAAGTTCAAAGAATAAATTTAGAGAATAAAGAATGTTTATTAAATGAGAATTTAAAATGTAATATTATTTACCTTGTTAGAGTGCGATAGGAAGAACATAACGAAAAATATATATCTGCAAGGAAAATATTTCAGTGGTTACATTTCACAGAAACTGAAGAAAGATAATAGAAAAGTTACATACATTAGATCTTAAGTTAACCAACATTGAAAACAAAATACCTTGATATTTTGTTAAGTGATCAATAATTAACATTAATATAACTGGAAACATTAGGAAACGTATACAATGTAACTATCTGTTATACTTTAATGGTAAATAACTGTTTTGTTGCAGGTATTACTCACGAAGTGCTATAGAAACGTAAGGAGTAAGCCATATTGGATAATGTCAACAGGTTATTTTATTGATTAGTGGAAATTAAAATCACATTACTATTCGTATTTCGACGATCTCATACTCGAGATTAATACATTATCTTTAAAAAAATTGTAAACGAGTGAGTTCGAAGTAAAAATAACAAACAACAAAAATGTATACCTGAGTCATTTCGGTTTTCGTATGTAAGCTTGTAATCACTTAAATGTTTGGGAAAAATGTGTATTTCTTTAAATTTAACTGATGATATTTTGTAAAACTAGATATTTTTATAAAAAGCTTCGAGAAAAACTATTTTACGGCAAACACACAGACACAGCTGCGAAATGTCAAAATTTATACACGATGCGTTCAGTTCAGGTTATAAATTGCGCAGCAAAATTAATAATATTAACAAAAATTATGTAAATAAAATTAAAAAGATTATACCATAAAATTCTGCATGGGTTTACATAGTTACGCTATGTATTGGGCATGTTATAAGGTAGTATTTGATTTTTTTAAATTGTAGTATAAACACTAATAAAATTGAACGTATTTCTGTTAAATGTCAAAATTTGACATAAATCAAATGTGAATGTTGGGAGTCATGACGCTTCTTTGCAAGTGTTGCGATGTGGTTTATTGAATTTCCCTACGTTATGGGAGATTATGATGAAGTTATTTTCATATAACTAAATAATTTTGCTTAATATATCCACTGAAATTTATTCAATTATTTAAATAATAATCTAGTTTACTACAACTCAATGTACAGACATGTAAGGTTAAAATTGCTTTACAAGCAAATTAGCCATTATTACTAGCCAAATCTCTAGTTATGTCCAACTGCCGCTGACTGACAGCTTTTAGGACCGCACTGTTCCAGCGACAAGACTATAGTTAGTTTTGTTACAAGTTAATTATATTGATCAGAGACAAAAGCCCCAGTATAAACTATAACATATAAATTTATATTAAGGTAACATTACTTTTCTTATAAGTAGGAAGTATAAGGTGCAAGTTTGCTACAGCTCTAGGGGGGACATTTATTGATCACATCACCACGCTTTTCCAATAGAGATTTTAAACTGTTACTTATTTAGTCGCTAATAATATCGTTCATATAGAGATTAATGGGGCAAAAAACTGTTGAAATTTAAATCTTAATTATTTATGCAAAATTATTCACCCTCCGCTATCTATCTGTAGCACTTATCGTTTATATAAGAGCTTCAAAGCCCAGCACCTGGTTCGCATATGACCAAGTAAGTAGATATATTTGCTAAATATTGTGTAGATTAAGCTAATTTACCTAATTTGCCAACGAAAATCAAAACCCTTGTGTATAATAAAGTGGTAGAATCCTTTGTGGTTCTGCTGCTTTGGTTCTGTTTAATAATGTTAAGCTATTGTGTTTTTGTAGGAAGAGCGTGGTAAGGGAGCCATACCTACTTGTCCGAAGCATTACAAGTCTTCTCACTCTTGTAGCAAGAGCAACGCATGTGTAGCCAACGCCAAGTAAGGCTAATCAGAATCTTATCTGGGATTACTTAGAAATGTCTATGGGCTGTGGCCACCTAACACCAGGCTGACCAGTTGAACGACATGCTCGTTTACTACCCCTATAGTGTTAAAAATATGATACCTAAATATAGATTTTATGGATTTTAATTACATAGGTATATGGAAAAAAATCTTACCTATATGTTAGTGAAACGACGTAGGACGTAGGTACCTAATCTACAGTAAAAAATCAACATTTACTACGTATTAATCGCATGATCAAGTCCTTCGTAACAAAGTAATAAACCACTCTAAAAATAATATTGAAACATCATAAACAGACCCAGCTTATCGCTTCGCAAAACCCCATTTCGAATAGTTTGCGGTAGCAAGCGGGATTACTTCCTATTGAGAATGCCATCCACGTAGATATTTATATACGTACCTTCCTATGAGTACGTAACAAGGAAATTAAATACCCGCGTCTCCTGCTAACTGAAATGATTTTCGTTGGTTTTTTTAGAACTTGTCACCCCTTTTGTAGATATTAATCCGTTCTCATTTCGAAATTTCACGTCGTTTTAAGTCCTAATATCTTGCGCGCTACAAGGTTTTTAAAATAATTTATTGTAACAGAATATGAATAAATGTTTTTTTGTCACGATCCTTGCCAATTTTTTTTATTTTAATTTAAAAGTTTGTTTAAAAAATATTTTTTATGTAAATTTATTTTTAAGTATATTGAGTAACCTTCTTTATTTATTCAGGGTATAGCTTTATTTAATCGGTGAAATATATAGGTACTTTAAGTAAACACATCATTTTATTGGAGTTTAGCCAATTTGAATCACGAATATAATAGTTTTAAGGGTTTAGTTTGCCGCAACCCTTTTTATGTCCTACTGCTGGGCACCGGTCTTCTCCTACAACAGACAGGCTTGGGGCGTACGTACCTACTCGATACGGGTTAGTGGCCAAACCGTATCGAATTTTTTCAAACCGCCCATAAGGCCTCCGACAAGGTTTAACGACTGCTTTCCAATGATAACAACCGGGACCGAGAGCTTAACGTGCCCTCCGAAGAACGAAAACGCTATAATTCCGCTGCAATTATGTATTCCATCAATTTATCAGCCTTTTGATGTCCAATGTTGGACATAGGTCTGTCCTAATGAGGGTTTACGTCAATAGTCCCCGCCTGGCATGTGTGTTGGTGTTGGCAGTGGGAGTTGATGTTACACAGGAAGACGATGCTGCCCGACACCTGGATGCTGTCCCTAAGAGTACCCGCAAACTGCAAACTTTGTATCGGCCGATAGTTGGGTCGTTTTCTCAATCCGTATAGAGAGGTATGCATATGCCCACATTACTTTTCATTACAGTAGGGTCGGGTGATATTCATGGTTGCTTCGGTGCGTATCTTAACAGGATCGGACAGGAGGAGATGCCTCCATGTCATCATTGTGGGGCCAACGAAGAAACTGTAAAGCATACATTCGAGTTTTGCCATGCATGGGAGTTCGAGCGGCGGATCCCCGTCCTAAACGTCGGAGAAGACCACACCCCTGCTGCCAACGTCGGGGAGATGGTTCAGCGCAAAGAGGCCTGACCTCTCCATACTGATTGAGAAAACGACCCAACTATCGGCCAATACAAAGCCTGCAGTATGCGCTTACTCTACGTCGCCTTTTACGATATCTACAAGAAGAGAGACTTATATTATGTAGTACAAGTTTTACCTAATTAATTTCCAATTCCTCAAATCCTTAATAAGACAGATTAATAACAAATGCTAAGTCAAGTAAATGCAACATATCTACAAGCCTTATATGTAAAATTATATGTAATTATGTGCGTTTAACGTGCCAAAGTAATTAGTCAATCTTGTTCTCCCAGCAGGCGGCAACATAGAATTATTATACTTAGAGTAACTGAGCCATAGGCAAGCTTGTCAGTGCGAGTGTCAAACAAATAATAAAAGAGGGGAAATGACAAACCTATTCTTATCTTTGTCTCATCTATACAAATAAATAAAATTGAAGTGTCTGTTTGTGATTTCAAAATAACATTTTTTTTACTCATTGCATATGAAAGTATACACGATACTTATAACGAAAATTCAAATAAAAATAATTGTCGGTCTGTCTGTTTGACTGAGCTAATCTTTTAAACGACTGGACCGATTTCGACGAGATTTTAACTGAAAGATAGCTGAAGGTCTAAGGCGTAACATAGTCTATGTTACTTTAATTTTTGAAAAAAAGCATTATCGCGCGCTCCATGCGCATGCGGGCCTCATCGCGGGAGCGCGGGATTTCAGTTATGTTTAAATATGTGTTCCTTAATACTTTTTAAACGCGGGTGAAACCGCGGGGATCAGCTAGTCAATCTATAAAACGTGGTGACGTCATTGGCTTTATCTTTTTTCTAAGGACACATTTTAGGTTGACTCCCCTTCTCTAGGTATCATAACTCTATGGGCGGCAATTATGTTGACAATTACTTATCAATTCTAATTCGTAGTATAACAACTTTTACATACATAGAAATTGTAATAAATACAGGGTGTGTTTTTCAAAAGGCGTGGAGGTCTAATACTACAAGTATTAGGAACCGTAACAATATTAAAAGGATAAAATTTAAAATTATAAGTTGAATTTTTGAATACCAGAAATAGACCAGTTAAATAAGGAAAAAAAAAGATTTTGCGATTTGATGCAGTCTATAAGCAATAGAGATGAAATTCTAGAAAGCATGAGGAATGATAAATTTTACAAAAAAAAAAATTGTGTTATATTTCAGACCTTAATTAATGGTTCATCATCATAAGCCCGTGGATTTTATTTGTGCCCTCGACGTACTAAAGATATACTGTATTTTTTTTTTGCTATTTTTTATCCTATTAAATTCAACCTGTATAAACCTGAAAGATATGTAAGATCGTCTTGCTATCCTTTTAATAGCATTATAACGCTTCTGTGTCCAGATTTGAAAGATATTATGATGGTTTAGAGAATTTGAAGAGAATCTCGGGATTCCGGGATCCCGAAAATTTCGGAACAAAATTTATAGATAGTGATTATCTTTAGACAATACCAAAATCCCAAGATTACACAATCCCGGGCTCCCGGGATTATAATAGGAAATATCTATTTACGTACGAACCACCTTCCTCATCAAACGTACTAAAGATATACTGTATTTTTTTTTTGCTATTTTTTATCCTATTAAATTCAACCTGTATAAACCTGAAAGAT
>DWMA01000225.1:0-12976 GCA_018252035.1 Urbanus sp. 3 SS-2014
TATGTCAGTAACATTTTCTAACAATGTTTACCCTTAAAACCATTGGCAGCATATTTCTAATATTCATGATTACAAAGAAGAGGTTCAAAATGGTCTTCTTGCGCGAGAACCAATTTAAATAAAGGTTAATTCAAATGTACCATTTCATTTCTACGTGCAATTACAATATTGGAAGCGATTTAGAATATTACATACTTATCATAGGAAAGCCATCTGGAAACTATGATAATAAGTTTATTGTCACCGATCTTTTCCTTGTCATTGTTATTATGACGTAGTGGACAGTTGTTACGATAATTGCCCATTGCGTGTCTGTTACACATTGAGCAAGGAAACGGTCATATTTTTTCATGGCAATGTAAGAAATAAAACTTTTTATCTTCATATTTAGTGTTAATAATGATTTGATGTACAAAAATGTTAATATTTTAAGTATAAATATAATTTATTTTTGTTAAACAGTTAAACATCGGTACCAACTATAAAGGAATATCTCCTAAATAAAATTTTGTTAAACTTTAATGTAAAAAAGTAAAAAGTAGTTAAATAAAGATAACCTGTCTTCCTTTGGGAAGTCGGTAAAAAATAAGTAGGTATTATTTTTCTGTATGAATTTGCAGATTTATATTAAAGCTAGTACGATATTGATATTTCGTATGGAGTTGGAGTTATCGAAATAATTTAATCCCTTTTATAACCCGACCATTTTAAAAATGGCTTCATTTTTTTGTTAGGAACGATAAATCTACCTACTTTATTGATCTGAGACTCGATACGAAATACTTGTAACATTGTTCAAACATTGCAAACTTTAATACAACTAGAAAATAGTGGTTAAAAGGCAACAAAGTAGTTTTAGAGTAGTATTAGCGGTATTTCTTTCTGGTGTCGTCTTCAAGCAAGGGTCTCGTTAGCTGCGTCATTCTGTATAAGTTTTTCGTCGGTGTTTTATTGTTCGGGCCATTAGGCAACACTTGTTGAAGATCAGTATCACTTAGTTTAAAGATCCTATTGAAGGTGACTGAATAATTCAACAGCAACTTCTATGTTGCGGCCTATATCTACATATTAGTTTTCCAAAAATATTACAAATTAATAAAATGGAATGATAATAGTGGCTTTACCGACTACTGATAATAGGTAGGTGCGTAATATGACGGCCCGCGTGACGGAGCAGTTACCATATCGGTTTGACACGCAGTGGGTTCCGGGTTCAATCCCCGGCCAGACAGATATCTGAATGATAAATTTCGATTTTTGTACTATGTCTGGGTGTGTGTGTGTCCATGGTACCTAGAAGAAAATCGTTGGGTATGTGTGTAGAAAACTTTAACGTTAATATCTACCTATATTGTGCAATATTATGTTTTGAAGATTCTTCTTCTGTGAGAATTCGAATTCTTCGTGATTTTACTCTAGGGAATTGAGGCACCATCGCTATATCTATGCCTAATAACAGTACTATTAAGCGCTATTGTGTTCTGGTTTAAGGGGGTGTGGTGAGGATGATATATTTACTCGAGGCGTTATAACTTAATCCTCAAGGCAAGCAAAGCATTTGCCGCCGATCCTAGGTAGGACTTCAATAGTAGGGGTCGATTTATAATGTCCTTAGTTCGGAGTAGCCAGGATGCCTACATATCTCAAAGGTACAAAAAGTTATTTATGTTACTTTTGTTTGGATACTAGTAAAGCTAAAATTTGATTATCATGGAACGTTGACAAATACTCACATTCAGAGTGTTGTGGTGTACGCAGTAACATGCAATTTGTTAAAATTGTTACACTCAGATCATAACTCATCATCATTCGTCATTTTGACGACACGCGTAACGTTACGGTCACCATACCGGTGTGACACACAGAGATTGTCACCTCAGGGATGGCAATTCTTCCCAAAAAAGATAGATCGAATCTCAATTCGAATCTAACGCTAAAGAAGGTACCCATTTGTCTACAAAGTTATTGAGCACTAGAGCAGCGAATAAAACAAGAAAAAAATGATTTATTTATTCGGTATTTCTGGGAATATTACCTAGGTAGATATAGGTATTTGGATGCATTTGAGTTTTGTAAAAAAATTGCTTGTTATACACAAACAAAACAAATTGGAACTAAATTTTCCTTAATGCTTCTTATTTTGTTTATTTTATCCCTGCTTCCTCAACTGTGCAAACTCCTATGGCATAAAAAGCTGTGCTTGCTTCGTAAGCGGATTTAATATGGTACGGATTAATTGCTGTAGGACTCAGATTACCAACTTAACTACTTAGCTTGGTGGAGTTTAGTTTTATATGGCTTCACTTTGCAATTCCTTTATATCATGCAACCAAAATATCATCCACATCAGTCTATTGGCAAATTAAAAATTGTTATTAAACTGTTATTGTATTGAAATATGCAATTTTATCATAAGTATCATAAGGTACCTAGTCAATTCGATCAATCCATTATACGAAGCTCTAGATTTTTCAATCATTCAAGTTTAGTTGTAGTAGGTAAATCTTAATAATTATTGGATCATAATAAATGGTACCTACTCATTTCGGTCAATAGTAAATATCTGATTAGTATATTTATAAAGGTACAGTATATTTTTAAAAGAAGTAACCTAACGTGGTTTTTCTATTCCGGAAGTGAAAATGGTCCTACACCTATCTATATCCATAGGTAAAATTAGATATGTAGATTGTAGGTACAGAATATTAGATGAATTCGACTGTTTTGATATGAATGCTTATTAAATACGTTTAAATTAATATTTAATGTCTCTTGCCACGTTTAAAAGAAGATAAAACAGGAAAGAAACAACAAATACTAGTTACGGGCTTTAAATTACTATAAGATATGTTTCATCTATTCCTTATTTTCAAATGTTATCTGTAACAAAAGAGACCCAGAGAGGTCGATTTAGATACTAAAAATAAGCGTTGCTTAGAAGATAGGAGATTTACCACGCGATTCAGCCCCTCATGTAGGTGGTTTAAGATTAAATTGTTTCTTCTTCGGAACGCTTCGATATTATCTTGAAGCATTTTCTTTTCCTTTTTAACGCGATATTTGTTATACATATTTCATAAATTACATACATCTAAGTTGACTTACTGCATCGTCGCTTGAAAAGTTTAAATATCTGCCTATAAGTATCTAGTATAAAATTTTGTAATGCCTTTAATAAATACTCTTATGTTTTTATGTCAAGTTAAAATATTAAAATATGTATAAAATATTACAACTATTGTATCCATGGCCATTTACAATTATTTAGTTGCCGATACATACAATCATATTTAAATTGACAACAAGACACATTTGATATGATAAGGAAAAAGTTGTTAATACAATAATTATAATAGGTATACGAGTAAGAAAATTTAAATTCAATATGAAACTGCTAGTTTCGCGAATTGATATTCGCTTCTTATGAAATGGTATCGATCTTCTTGATTGGATTCTTGTAGCCAATGTCAAGAGTGTAATGTGTTAAATACGAGATATGTGGCTACCAATCAATTATTTCGTGCCTCTTATACCAAACTAGATATACTCAAGTAGCATGTGCCATATGAAATCATCCAACCATCTGGCCTTTTTAGGTTCATTATTGGACACACTTTTAAAATTCAAAGATATACCTACATATTATAGATTCGTGTGTAATTAACGGAATTTTAATTAAACTCTTAAAGCGTATATCAATTATTAAAATAAACAATGTTCTTCGAGATCACAAAAAATATTACTGATCAGTAATAATTTATGTTTTCCGACCACATCGTATGTTCTGTAAACAATAGGTGCTTACGTAATAATATTACTTAACTGCCGTTTTATTAATTTAGAGTTAGACCGTGTGACGATGCATTAACTGTGTACTATTTATGGTGTAAGTGTAATCTAATCAGCTATATGAAGTTATCTGGTAATGAAAACAGTGTGTCAATATATTAGTATCTGATCATCGTATCAGGTAATTTTGTGATTACTTTATTTACATTGGTAGAGCTTTTATGTATGTTTTATCATTACCTATTTAATTAACTTATGATTTATGAAAGGATATAGTAGACCGCATAAGGCGTATATGTTTAGGTATTTTCTAAAAAAATACACATACCTGTTAACCATATTTGTTAATCATGTGGAAAAATTGACGTAGGTATGTATGTGAATAATAAGTATCTACTCGTTCGATTTCTTATATAATTAAATGCAAAATTGCGTAGTAGGTATTTTATATCGCATAGTATTTGCATGGATTAAAATAATACGAGATGTATGTACCTTTTATTTAAAATCCAAGCATTAAAACTAGTTAACTTTATTATCTTATTGTGTTATACAACCGAAAGTGTAAGGGTAGTTGGAGTAATATCGAAGATGGTGTGAAACCTTCAGTTGAAATTGTAAGGCATCTTTGAATGAATTGGCTTCCTACAACATTTTCATGACATTACGTGCTGTAACGTCGCCAACTTTAAAAATATGGACACTTTGTAGTACAATTTCAATCATACGACTTCATTAATGCCCCAACGAACCTTACATTGTGACCAAACGTAGGTAAGTACCTACTAATTGGACGTACGTCACCCGTTAGTTTCATTATTGTTTATTGTTATTACTGTGCTCATTCAGAATGCTGTGCGCAGTCTCCTAAATTATCTGTGGCTTCCGTGACCGTCCTTTGTTTACGTTATCATTAGGCTTGCAAAATTTAAAGTACGTACTTAATAATGGTTTCATTTCAATGCGGCGTGTCCGCGAATAAATTATACCATTCCTGCAAACAAACATGGTAGGCGATTTTGACCGAAAAACAAATTGGCTTTTTAACCTATTTACGAGAACCGTTATACCTCCCATGTAGCCTATGACGTTACATGATTTCTAGACTTCGGTATTTTAGGTCACGTTTGTGTTAGCCAATTTAACCTTTATCCATCCACAAAAGAATAAATGCACCTAGAGAGGTTAAAAAACGAAATGAAAGTAGGTATATTGAAGTGTTATTTGATACTCAAAAAAAATTACAATACAATTGACTAAGCCGCTTTTTTTTATTGAAGATCGTTATTCTATTTATTTGGTTGAACGAGTGGAGCGCACGAAGCGCCTGTCGATTTTATAACTGCACGTAACTATATTCGGTGGTGTGCGTGTTGTATCTGTCAGGCGCTCAGCACGCGAAGTTCGCGATTTGCGATTAATAGTGCCTCCCTGCCCTACCCAAGCTTTATTGCCTCTTTATTTAAGCTTGCGACATTGAAACAGGCCCTGACAACTTAAGGTCAGAGTGCTTCGTGTTTGATATTTTTATGTACGGAGTATCGAACTATCGCTTTTAATATTCAGAAATAAATAGACAAAGATAAAAGAGATCGGTATCTTTTTTGCTTTTGTTTGTTAACTGATTTACTAATGATTTGTAAATAATTTATTTTTAACTTTTCACGACCCGGATGGCGCAATGGTTAACACGCCGGGCCGGGCCGCTAATCCGAGGGTCCTGGGTGCTATTCCAAGCGAGGCGGAAATTTGAATGATGAGTTTAAATTTCCGTTCTTGGTCTGGGTGCGTGTCCTTGTCTTGTGTATTGTCCATAGCACCCACGACACAGGAGAAAATCCTACTGTGGGGCTATGAGTGTGAAGCGTTATTATTTAATTAAAAAACTTACCGACGCAGTATCAACAGGTGTAGGCACGAAAGCAGTATCATCCTGCACCAGCGAAGGGCCAGCTAGTGCCCTCTTAGCCAGGTTACCGAAGTAGAAGCAAGGCTCCAGGTTCAGGATCTGTTGAGGCAGGAGGGATTCCACTAAGGGCGAGTAGCCCTCGGGAGCTGCGTAGCGGAGACGACCATGTTCACCGCCCAGGAGGAAACGACAACTAAAAAAAGAATGGTTTTGGTAATTTGCTTGACACATATTAGCTTAGAAATCACGGTTTATATAATTAGAATTACGGTAGAAAGATGACGTTTAAAAGGTTTTATAAGAATCGATTTTAAACATTTATGATTTGAATCAAAAGCTAACTCGATGACTTGTATATAACTGATCGACAAAGTTACGCAACGTTAGTCGCGGTGGAAAGGCAGATGGGTGACCGCTAGTAGCGAAAATTCTTGTGCACTTTTTTGTGCAATTCTTGTGCACAATGAATTGTTATGGAATCAATAATTTTATTACGATGAAAGAAATTTTACTAATACTACGAAGATACTAATTTTATTGTGTTTGGTTTAAAATAGGCAAATAAAAAAAGCTTTCAGCTATTTAACCCCTTAAGGGATGAAAGATCATAAAATTATTTCTTAGTAGGTGGCTTTATCATAATCATCATGGACCCGTTGCCTGTATATTGTGGTTCTATCTTCGGTAGTTTAGACTTCTAAATCTACTTGCATAATACCTACTTGTTACCAAATAGAAGGATATAAAAACCAAGTTACCGGATATTACAAAAATATTACAACCAAGTAACACAAAACCATGCCATGCGGCCATGAAATATTGCCAACGTAACAAATGTTACATTTTAAACGTTCCCAACCTAATCCGGTTATAAAAACGCGGTCATGCGAGTGTTGAAATGAAAACACTCTGCCCCTGATAATTTAATCCAATAATATTTTTACGGTACCATAATTAAAAGAACCGACCGGTCTACAACGTAATCTGTACAAATAAATAATATTGTTTCAGAATTTATTTATACGATACGATTACTATTTAAGAGGAGTTTACACGATGGGTTTTTAATTATTTATCTTAGAAATACCTATACGTATTTTAAAAAGTCCCAGATAATAAAATATTTAATGCTATCTAAAATTTCAGGACACAAATAGAAAAACATGCTCCTTGTATAGGCAGGTATCAACAACATTCTACACTCAAGGCAGATAGACAAACATAACCACGGGCGGAACTTATATATAAAATATCTAAAAATTAAGCACTAAAGTTTTTGTTTGTAATAATTTCCAACATAAACAAACATGTGGTGTTTAACTCATCAGAAACCACAATAAAAACTAAAGTTGCTACGCGGGCGGCTTAGCTCTCACACAGCGCTCTACCAATAAGGTAATAAAAAGTACAAGAATAAATTCAGATGTGTACAGTGTACTAATGTATAAAAATACATTCAGATGTGTAAGACAGTCATACAGTCTGACGCACGCATATGCAGTTGATGCGACATTCGTAAAGATCGTAAAATCACGTTTTTCCTGACCAGAATAATAAGTGACAATCGTAAGCTAAGTCGGTCATAATATCTATCGCTGTTCGTGTCTTTGCTATCGAAACGAGCGGGACAATTCATTGTTATTGTTTTTATTACGAACCAAGACCGTTTTCCTAAGTACGTGTTATTTATGGACGGAAGGAAAGGCTTCTTGCCGGGACTCGGAATTTCTTTAGAACAACAATGTCACGTAACAATAAAATTCTGGCTTTCTCCGACCGAAGTGGTCTTAAATGACACCACTCTGGTAGAATTTGCCGATTCCAAAATAGAAATATTATAGTCTGTGCAAAAACAATCATAGCATAGGTACCGATAGGTACACCTTAAAAATATCATAATTTAAATTCTAATGGACGGCCGTGGAAGGTAATCATGTAGATACAATCATGTACATGATTACCTTCTTACAATGATTACCTTTTATTAAACTATCTACATTATAGATAGTTTAATATGATTACTTTTTTTCTTTTAATTAATGAGGCCAATTATCTAAGGAAATTGAGGTCTAATCTTGTAAAAATATACTAGAAAAAAATCAGCGTTTTTTTTTTCTTTTTCTTCTTATAACACAGTCTTCGCTTATTTAGAATAATACGTATAAAAAAATGTGGGTGCAACTCTTTTGAACAAGCTCTTTTCCGCAAAAACCCAAGACATATAACTCCGATACAGATTAATGGATGGTCCAAATTAGTGTTAAAGCCGTGTTGATGATTTCTAAGTACCCATAAGACCACTGACAAAATTAAACAACACTTGACATCGATTTAAACCGAGACTAATAGCTTATGTACACTTCGAATTAGGCAAAAAATATAATTTTTTGTTTTGTTAATATAAATATTAACAAAATGCATAATTACATTTAATATAAATATTTAAAAAATATTATATTTATATTAACAAAAAAATACAGCCGAATTGAGAACCTCCTCCTTTTTGAAGTCGGTTAAAAATGCATTTATAACTTTTTATTATTTAGAATACACAAGAGTTTTCAAAGTACTACATACTTTGATAAGATATTACGTCAAGGGTTAACAAATAGAGAGCAGATATTGCACCAACTTGCGACACACGGCACGTATTGTGATAAAGCCTCGCCTGCACTCTATCCACTGTTTGTTCCAGACAAGCGTGTGTGCCATTCATTCTCATCTTTACTATTTCTTTGCGAAGTTGTGTAAGAGAAGTTATAGCAGATATCATCATCAACCCATTTCTATCCCACTGCTGTTTCGACAGGTGGTGTCATATTCTGTATAAACGTGCTAATATCGAGTTTATAGTTACCGTCCACCTGATGGTGGTTACTACCGTCATGGGAATCTTTTAGGAATTTCATCTAAAACATAAGTTTTATTGTTTTTTTTATACGTTAAACTAACAATAAGGCAGACGGGCCACCTGATGGAAAGTAGTTACCGTCGCCTATGAACATTTGCAACACCAGAGGAGTCACCAATGCATCGCCGGCTTGAAGGAGAGCTCTTTTTGCACTTTTTTTGAAGAACCCCATGTCATGTCTCCGGGAATACCTCGGGAGGAAGTTCGTTCCAAATCTTGCCGTGGCAAAAAGGAACGTGTAAACCGGACTGTGGAGGACTGCCATGAGTCCAGTCGTTGTGGATGAAACTTCATCCATCGGCGAATAGCGAGTAGTAGAAGTTCTGTCTGAAGTCAATTATAGTGTGTTGCTACTCATGAGGACTAAGACGGTCGCGTCGTGTAAGTGATGCTGCAACCACACCCTTCCACTGAAACGCAAGAACTGCTTTACGCTGGAAATAGGTGTAGATGTGGTAACTTCCCGTCGAACCATACTTCTAACATCTTGCTGACGTCAAAAACACACATGAAACGATGTGGTAGGTAACTAATATATTTATTTTTAAAAATGATTTTAAAAAATGGCGTCGCGAGTTAAAAGGGATAAAAAGCTTACTTCTATCACGTTTCCTTTCAATCCTTTTACCCTGATAGTATTACATTTGGTAGTGAGTAGGGAGAAAATAAAGATCACGTTGACCGCGGTGCCAATATCCGGTGCACGGCGATCTCATAAATCTTATCGAGAGTGCAATTCCATGTATTCACATTGTTTTTACTTGGTTTTTCGTTGTCATTCTAGAGAATCATCATTAATGCATTTCTGCCCAGTAATGTAATAATGGGCATGCTTAAATGGGCATGGTCTCCTCTTAAAATAAAAAGGATTTTCTAATACACATATAAATTGACGGTCATATGTAGGACATTAAGTTTTCTGCTGTTAAGTTTGTACTAATTATTAAATGAAAGACAAAATACAAGTTAACAACTAAAAATATCAAATACAGACAAAAAGATATCACAGACAAGTAAAATTTCAGATTAGGTAGTACTCGAAAATCATACAAAATATCACACAATTTACATATACGAAAATCTACGTACGAAAGTTTCAAATCTAAATCAACTCAGATCTTCAAATTGCCTTAAACAAGATAGAATAAATTCAATCTTGCGACGGATCCCGTCGAAGGAAAAAAGGAGCAACTTGGAACTCTCCAAAAACTAAGAACTTGTGACAAATCCACTTGAAAAGGGAAAGAAGGGTGGTTTCTTGAGTATTTGTTGAACTGATTTGTATGCGTCGCCTGCACTCATAACGAGATGGGGTGCAATATCTAGCAAACGTTCGTCGACATCAGGGCTTACAGATTCTGAAAAAGACACCCATTCTGATAAATACACCCAAAAAGTGAATAAAAAAACATTTTATTGAATCTAGTTTCATTTCAAGGTTTTCATTAAAATAAAAGTGAACGTAATTTTGTAGTTACACTTGAAAATTTCTTTTTGCGATTTTTGACAAAGTAACTTAAATGTACCAGTACATAATGAGACAATATCCACATTAAATTAATTGAAAAAAAAGTACAAAAATAGCTTTTGATTAAAACATGTTGGACGTTAAGTTATTGTTCTTATTAGCATCAGTCCGTTCTTTATGTCTAATACTAGCCAGCCCTGCCATCAATTGAGTGTAAACTCACCGGCTAGGTTTATTGATTTGACATTTCTTTCCAATGCTCATGTATTATTCGGCCTTAAGACCCACGTTTAACAAAATCAGTCCCTTGTAGGTTCAACGCTGCCGAATTTCTGCTTTCAATGAACACCTTTGAAATTAGTTCTATGAACGAATTTATTTGATGACATTCATTCAACTAATTAATAATTAAGACGTAGCTTTAAACGAAGACGTATTTATTTTCGATTAAATTTCTTGTGTTACTTAGATTGAAATATATTAGGATTTTAAATATTTTTCTACAGAAAGAGTATTTAAATAAAAAAATACCTAACTAAAAAATAAATAATAATAATTTGAGCTAACGCTTCCATAATAATAGCCACTTAGATACACTAAATTTTCACGAATGCCCTGAAACCATGCAAAGATAAATATACAATCACCCAGGGCTATGACAGAAATCTGAATTCATCATTTCGATGTCTGTCTGGTCGAAACTCGAACCCTTTGCATATAATATCAATATGAGTAACATTCCGTCGATGATTCAGATAGCTTACTAATTTAAGGCATACAAAGAACAAATCACTTAGCAGATTGAACTACATGTTCCTGGGAAAACGACTAATAAACTAGGTGTATTATTAGCAAACACATGTAAATATACCAATTGCTCAGTAACTAACTACATAATTAGTTAAATAATGAACTACTAACAAGGAACTAAGTTTACCATTAAACGCACTTCTCAGTATTCAGTCTTTCTTAGTCTAAATATTACTTCTTACATTATTTTAAAAACCAAAAAACTGACTGCTTAACACCTGTTTTATTTCCATAAAAGCAAAATATATTAGTCATCAGTCATAAAAATATAGTGCCTGAAAGCTGAAGTTTATATACTATATACCATATTTTAAACATTATATAGCCTTTGTCGCAATTGCAATTGAGACGAATCCAACGACACTTCATAGCATATTATGTTAAATTCCGTCAAGTCATTTGGGCTGTATGGCGCGGCAAAGAAAGGGACATACATATGTACATACAGTCGTGTAAAAAGTAAAACATTAAAATGCTAAAGAAAAGACCTACTATAGCCCATTACAAAATAAAGTTATCAAGTTTCTTAAGGACTACCGAGATTTCTTCCTCCTCGCATTAATATCAGTTAGAGGCTCATAAAGATTAACTTCAGGACTTACAGTATGTTAGGCGATTAACAACTTTTCCTAACTGGTCCTTCTTTCGTATTAATCCCTTACATTACTTGTTAAATAGAAGTAGATAAGGAACTTTTACGAAGAAGAAAATTGGCTTAAAATAGGATCAGAACTAGTCAACTAAGTTACATCAATCTCCGATACTGTCTATGTTAGCGACTTAAACATCTTAGAATTTTTAGCTTTTTTCAGGACTTTTTCTTTCCGTGGATATCGTTGGAGGTGACTTATGAAAAAATAGGCACACTGGAGCCTCTCTCCTGGACCATACTTTATTATAATTTTAGGTTTTACCCGCAGATTCGCACGCTTCTCTACTATATAATAATGAATGTTATTATACATATAAACCTTTCTCTTGAATGACTATATCTATTAAAACGCATTAAAATCCGTTGCATAGGTTTAAAGATCTACGCATACATAGGGACAGAGCGGAAAGCGACTTTAACATTAAAACGTAACTATGTGTTAATATTTCAAAGTAAGCAGTGACTACTGGATCAAACCATATTTAGGGAAATCCTATCTAGCAGTTCATTTCACATGGCTGACTTATGACGCAAGTGACTACAAAAATCAGAAATGATTTTGTCTTGAACTCTTACCTCCAGGTCAAATTCGTACCACTTGGATATTTCTGTGTATAAAATAATTTCGGGCATAATCCACGGTATATGACAGGCTGTCTGGAACAGACATAAATTTACCAGTACAAGAAAGATGTCTATAATAAACCTAAATGTAGAATTCAATATCAATTCTAAGTCTATGAAATCGATGAAATTGCAGTATCTGAATAAATTCAATAAATTGAAAGCCTGCCTTTAACTTAAGGTGAGAGACCCCTGACCCATGGGCACCTGTAATCAAATTCAGATAAAATTTAAGTTCTGAGCACGTAAGTATTGTTACTTGGAATGCCTCATTTATGTGTCTCTCCTTGTCTCTTCCTTAAAACTAGAACAATATAACACTTGATATTCTTATGCCAAAATAGTTATGGCAGCTTGTGGCGCCCACAGGAGTTAAACCATAAAGGGTACTACCACATTTAACCTTATAATTCAGGTTCACGTTAAATTTTATTATCCAACGCGTTAGAAATTTGTTGATTTGTCAAATTTATTCAGTAAACGCAATTTATTCAACGATTGCGAAGTGATGTAATTACTGATGAGTGGTAATTGAATCACCCATATATTTAAGCAGTCACGGCGCCATTGAACTTCGAAATCCTTAATTAAATCTAAATCAATTAGTAGTCCCGTCTTTACGAGTTCGCATAGGCGGTGGGAATTATTAAATTTAGTGCGATCATGTTGAATATGTACTATGTAAAGAACTTGTTCTACTATCGACAGACAACTATACAATTTAAAAAATGTAGGTAGTAGACATTTTTTGGTTCAACTTCGGCGGCATTTTTAACTTCTTATGGTCATGTAGGATTTTTGCCGCATTAAACC
>DWMA01000226.1:0-12974 GCA_018252035.1 Urbanus sp. 3 SS-2014
AAAGAATATTATAAATACGAAACATTCTAAATACGTACACAGTGTGACAAAAGAAAAATTAACTTTCAAAGATGCTGCAAACAAGCGGTACATTTGTAAACCTATGACATTAAAAGATGTATGTGATAATAATTTGATGACAAATGACGGTAAGATATTATCCCCGACTAGTCGAACACCCTTGAACATCTTGGAAGCAATATCCGCTGGTGTCTTAGACAGTGATAGTGTTAAATGTATAACCGACACTACAACAGGGCAGCTTCTTACGTTATCCGAAGCGTTAGGTGCTAGGATTATTCTTACTGATAACAAGTTCCGCGATAATTTAACGGGAGAACTATGTACCATTCCAGAGGCAGTTGACCGCGGCCTTATCACATCTGTCTCACAGCGATCTATTTTCGACATTGATGGCTTTAGGGACCCTAAAACTGGCGAATTCGTTTCCTTCAACACAGCTTTAAGCAAAGCTAATATAAAGTACGTCAACGGCGAAACCTTCCTTAAATCTGAAAGTGGTGATTTTGTATACTTAGAAGATTGCACTAAAGTGTCGATTGTCCGCCCCGAAGTACTAGAAATGTTCAATCGAAAGATAGGAATTTTTGAAAATGATAAAGAGCTGTCTGTTTTAGATGCGGTATTCAAAAATATTCTAGACCCCAAGACAGGTCATTTACTAGATCCGGCAACTAGGAAATCCATTCCATTTAACAAAGCTGTAGGGATCAATATGATCACACCTGAGGGTGCTGCGTTATTAAATTCGCTTTTAAACATTACACTCACGTTGCAAACGGTTACGAAAACAGTCAAAAGGTACGTCACAGTTACAAATACTAACACGTCGCGACAACCAGACACCATTATAACTTTCGCCGAAGCCGTACGAATGGGACTAATCGAAGAAAGTACCCAAACATTCACTGATGCAACAACGGGGACAGTGTTCCCAATACAACAAGCCTTAGATGAGGGTCTGTTAGGTGTCGAAAAAGACGAACCTCGGGTAGCTAGGATATCAGATCGCGTCACGAAACGAGAATTAGTTCCAGGTCAGGTAGTAGAACTCAAAATTACTAAAAAATCTTTCATCAAAGATCTTCCTCCTAGTCCCGAAAGTAAATTACAGCATGATAATAGACCTGAGACGGTCAAAAGCCCCGATTATGTCATTCGTGAGACATCAAGACCTCGAGAGGATATCACTCGTGAGTTTAAAACAGTCACATCGAAATCAATTGTAAGCGAACCTTCTATAACATCATTGACTATTAAGAAAAACACAATTGAACTGCCAAATGGTGGTTGGACGTTAAAGGAAGCGATACAACAAAATCTCTTTGATCCTTCTACAGGTATATTCATTATCCCCGGGACCGATAGGGTTCTAGATCTAAAAGAAGCGTTAGATCTCAATGTTATAAATCCAGAATCTGCCAAAGTAGTCGATCCAAAAACCAAAAAAGAAGTCATGTTAAACAAAGCTTTAGATTTGCATATATTAGATAGCACAGGCCATTACAGGTACCAAACGTACACTTTAACTATGAAAGAATCCATTGAACGCAAATTTATAACCTTTGTGCATTTGTCAACAACTATTTCTACGCACAAAGTTATAACAATTACATCTATTGCTGGTATGCCGGACAAAATGGAAATTTCTGAAGTTCAAGACATACCGGCTGAGAAAAGGATTTCTGAAGAACAGTCTGCCTTAGAACCCGTGCAAGTGAAACCAGGAGTCATCTTTGACCCATCTACAGCATTAGTTATATCGACAACATCAGGTGTTTCCGAAAATATTATTGAGGCCGTTGATCGGGGGGCGGTTTCACCAAATGTGGTGAAGGTTACAGATCCTAAAACTGGTAAATTGATACCTCTAAAACAGGCTTTAGATAAAGGTATAATTAATGAGGGTTCAGGTGAATATACTGACAAATCAGGCAAGAAGATAAGCTTAGCAGACGCGGCTAAAGTGGGTCTTGTGGCTGTTGTAGGTGCCCCTCTAGTGGCGGCTACTAAGATTATCCAGTTAGTTAAAAGTACTATGGTTGTCGATCCAAACACCGGAGAAGAGCTACCAATGGAAGTTGCTTATGAAAGGGGTTTAGTTGATCCAGAAACTTACAAAAAGTATGAGGATTCTACCAGAGATAGAACACCCGACAGCGATACACATGTACGTACTAGTTCCGAACAAACTACGTCGAACCGCAGTACAATCACAATATCTAAGTTTATGAAAACTACCATAATTGATCCACAAACAGGGGAAAAGTTGACTATGGACGAGGCCTTTACCCGGGGACTTGTGGACGCAGTAACTTATGAAAAATACAAACAATCTCTGAAGGAAAGATCTTCAAGTCCTGAGGTAAATGCTTCGGCCATAAAATCACCAACTACTGTTTCATATTCCCAAACGACATCTAAACCCTTGTCTGTAGGAGCTGCTGTTTCGGAAGGTTTTATAACTGTGGAATCTATACAAAATAGCCTTTCGGCTGACAATCGTAAGATCATATCTGATAATGAATTCGGCGAAAAAGAAATTGACTCTAAAATAATTGATTTGACTAAAGTTACCATTAATAAAACACCAAAGTTTGATACAGACATTTCGAGAAAAGTTTCAGGCGTGCCTGCTGATACTAAACCCCTTGTTTTACAAAAACTTCGAAAGCGTGTAGTATCCCCAGAAGAAGCAATAGAAAGGGGTTTAATTAATAAAGAAACAGCCAAGGTTTTAGAATCCATCAAATTGTTTAAAGATAAAGATGGTTCTCCTATGACTTTAGAAAAGGCTATCGAATGTGGGCTGGTTGATAATGCACAGGGAAATATTGTTGACCCAGTTCACGGTGAAGTGTTAAACATCGATGAAGCTATTAACAGGGGAGTTTTAGATGCAGAAGGCCAAGATGAAGTACTGATTCCCATATTCAGGAGCCTTACTATTTCAGAGGTTATGAGGCAAGGTTTATATGAACCGACTACAGGGAAAATTATTCACCCAGAAACGGGCAATCATTTATCATTAAAAGAAGCTATAATTTGTGATATTGTTGATCCTTTGTCCGTTATAACTTTATCTCCTGGAAGAAGCATGACGCTTGCTGAAGCTATCGAAAGAAGTATCGTGGACAGTGACAAAAATATTATTAAGACAAGTACAGGCCCAATAGACTTTGTTACGGCAGTCAATTATAACTTACTACCCGAAAACACCAAAGCTGAGGGAGTCGACGATATTCCTCCTGCAGGTATGACTTTGAACGTTGCTTTAAAACGGAATCTTATAAATCCACAGACGGGAGAATTCACACACCCACTTACCGGTGAATCAATGACAATAGGTGAAGCTATTGATAACAATTTGATAATGGGTGTTCCGTTCCCTCAGTCGTCATCAACAATTCCTTTAGAAGACGCACTAAATCAAGGACTTGTCAACCTTAAGGAAGGAACATTCACTGATCCCAACACTAAAAAGAAAATTCCTTTAGATAAAGCATTAGAGCAAGGCTTAGTGGCAATCAAACTGGACAAAGATATTACAGAAATAAGCGGTGTCGTTACGACAATAACCGAAACATTTTCGTCTGAACACACTATAACAACGAAAATGGTAGAACTTCTGGCCGATTATGTTCTCGTAAATACAAATGAGGTACAAAATACAAAAACTGGAGAAATTATGCCCCTTGAGGTAGCTCGTCAGAAAGGCATCATAAGAGAAGAGCAAACCAATAGGGAACATGTTATTACAAGTGACACTAATATTAATTTCGAGGATGCTCTTAACCTTGGTTACATTGACATTGAGACAGGTACGTTCACGCATCCTAATACTCGTGAAACATGTTCAATTACGGAAGCAGTGAATGCTGGAGTACTTAATACGGAAATTACTGCCAATTCTGTATCGCCTTCACCAAAGAAAGAATTAGAAATGCTAGATCTGAATGAAGCGTTTGAACTTCTATTTGACGATAAAACACAGAAATTCAGGGATCCAAAATCACCCAATAAAGTGGTTACTTTCAAGGAAGCCCTGGAAAGAAAAATAATTGACCCTCAATCAGTAATATATAACGTAGGAGCTAGTCAACCAGTAACTCTTCAAGAAGCACTGAATACCGGCCTTCTAGATAAAAAGAGCGGTAAATTAAAAGAACCAGATACAGGTAAGTCGATCGATATTAAGAAAGCTGCGAAAATAGGCTTAGTCGCTGTAGTTGCTGCACCAGTGTTAGCGGGTATGGCTGTTATTCAAGGCGCAAAAGCAGTTAAAAGTAAAATAATGACGCCCAAACAACAAGAAGCTATTAAGCCTGAAGAAGTTATTAAGAAAGATTCATTAGTGAAATCTAAAGATAAATCTAGTGATCCGTCTCTTGTTGGAAAAATATCTGAATCACAACAAAAACAGCCTTTCGAAATAATAGGTGTCACAGAGAAACCAGTATCAGATGAATTAGTTGTTTCTACTGATTCTCGTAAACCACCTGTAGTTAAAGAAGACAAAACGCGACCATCTAAAGAGAGAGACATACCAGAAAAGCCTAAAACACATAAAGAAGTTGTGTCGCATGATGTGAAACAGAAGACGCCAATATCACAATACGTTTCTGATGAACAACCAGTATCACATGAAAGTACAACTATAGTTTCTGAAACTAAATACGTTACCACAGTAACTACCTCGCGATCAAATGATAAGCCAACATCTTCAGTTACAATAACAGAATTAAGTCCAAGTGATGACGAAAAACCATACCAAAATAAGTCAGCAGTTACAGAAGATGAATCCAAAAGGTATGAACAATCTAGACAGCGAGAGCTAGTTACTGATGATAAATTCGATAACACAGGCTTCAAGACTAAACCAAAGGAATTGGATACTACACCAAATGAAAATGTTGCTATTGTCAGCACCCCAACAATACAAGAAATACGCCAAACTTCTCCTAACGTTGAAGAAGTTACAACCATCGTCAAAACGATCACTACATCTGCACCAGTAGAATGTATATCTGAACACACTAGCACAGTCGTTACTACGAAAGCTTCGAAAGTAACAACAATTGAAATAACTCAAAATGAGTCTACCTCATATCAAGTAGTAACAGAGGAATCACGAGGGCCGCACCATATAGTTGAAACTACAATTGAAAGCCAGACATCGAGAATATCGCCCGATCAAGTAGACAAAGCTTACATTCAAGACAAACCGTCTGACATTACAGATGACGTTCACAAAACGCCACTTGCTAAAGATAAACGCGAGCCATCTGCGTCATTAGCGGACGATATAAAACCAAAGGATAAAGGTACTCGTGATATTTTACCTGAGACATCTCAAAAAGGTAATGAGGATGTATTACAAGCTAAAGAAATCAATACTGATGATACTGTAAAACCTGTAGATATTTCAGCGGGAATAACATACGATCCAAACACAAATACTATTACTTCAAAATCAAGTGGAGTTGCTGATGATGTCCTTACAGCTGTGAAGAAAGGAATCGTTTCTCCGGAAACTGTAAAACTCATTGAATCTGAAACAGGTAAGGAAATTACATTAAAAGAAGCCGCACGTAAGGGTATATTTAATGAACAAACTGGTGAAATCAAAGATAAGTCTGGCCGTAGTATGAGTTTCGCTGATGCTGCTAAATTAGGCCTAGTGGCTGTAGTTGGTGCACCAATACTAGCAGCGTCAATGGTAGTAGATGCAGTAAAGAGCGTAGTCGATTCCAAAACAGAAGAAAAATCGGTGCCAAGAAAGGAACTTGAGCAATCTAAAGGGTTGCCTGCTACAAGCCAAAGGCTTGACGAAACCATTCCTCAGATTTCAAAAGATTTGCATACTGTTTCAGATACTTTGCTTAGTAAAACACCTAATGAAATGCCTAAACGCCAAATTCCAGCAGAAACAACCCCAGATTCTAAATTGCAAAAACCTGATGATACTTTGATTATGTTAACACAACCGAGCGCGAAGGACAAGATACCAAGCGATGATGCTAAAGTCATGTCTACGCTTCTTATTGATGCTGAAAAACAACCTTTAAGAGCTATTGAAGAAATCACAGAACAAAATGTCACTAAGGTATTGCAGAGGCCAGTTGAAATACTGTGGGAAAACATAGCGTTAATTGATGCTATTGTACAAGGAAAAATTGAGCCCAAAGTATGTCGTATAATAATCAACGGAGTTGAGATGCCGTTAACTGTACAGGACTCTTTGGAACAGGAACAAATCAGTAGATTTACTCCAGTTGATGTTGTTTCTAAAAATTGTGTTATTGTTAGAGAATCTAAACCCAAACGATGCATTGCTATTTCTCAGAAACTCACTCCGGAGGAACTGTCCGAAATGGGCGTTTATGATATTGAAAAGCAGGTATTCTTAAATCCTGAAACTGGTGCTAAAATTACATTCGAAGAACTTGTTTATGGCTTACATATATTTGATCCCTCCTCTATATTGGTTAAAGATTTGGGTTGCAAGTCAGATAATTATATTACTTTCGATGAAGCGATTGCAAGACCTATTATTGACAAAAATACTGGTTACATGGTTAACCCTAAGACAGGGAAACGCGTATCATTCTTGGAATGCGTACAAGTTGGTTGGATCGTAGAAAAACCGGAAGATATATCACTTCCTGAGCAAGTCTCTATTGAGTCAGCATTGGAACAAGGACGGTACAATCCTAAAACTGGAGAAATTAAGGACATTACCGGTGAGCTAGTGCCTATCGGTCAAGCTGTCCAACAGGGTATAATCGATCAAGAATCCCTGCTAATTAAAGTTCCGCGAACAAACGAAAATATTTCCTTTTCAGATGCAATTGAGCGTGGTGTAATAGAGATTCATGAGGGTATAATAACGATAGTGGAAACCCATGAAACAATTGAAGTATCGGTGGCAATTCAACGCGGATTAATAACGATTATAAGAAGACCAATTTCCATTGAAGCAGTAATTATCAAGGAAATGTATGAGTCGAAATCTGGAAAGATCAAAGATATCGTTACAGAACAACTTGTCACTGTTACAGATGCTGTTGATAGAAATATCGTACACCCAACTATTTCAGAAATAAAAGATACTGCTTCAGATAAATTCATAACGCTGTCGGAAGCTCTTGACACAAATCTAATAAATCCAGAAACTGGTAGGATTAAGGACAAAAAGACTGGTAAATACATTCCATTAGATGATGCATTAAAGAAGGGTTTAATAGCGACAAAAGATGTTACTTTTTCGCTATTCGATGTTATTGAATTAGGTTACTATTCTCCAGATACGTGCAAAATATTAAATCCGAAATCTGGTGAAACGATGACTCTCGATAAAGCCATCAAAGACAAACTGGTTGATCCATCTGATGTGAAAATCAAAGATGACAAATCTGAAGCCGTTGTACCTTTCGAACAAGCCGTAAAGAGTGGTCTAATAGACTTAGAAAGCGGCATGATTACTGCTCCACTTTACAATCTAAAGGAAGCTAGTGAGAAAGGTTATTTGTTAAGTGACAAGAAGCCATGGACTTTACAAGAAGGTTTAGTTCAAGGTTTCTATGACCCAGATACAGGTCTTCTTACTATTCAAAACGTTACAATGACACTGGATGATGCAATTAAAATCGGTAATATTAATCCAGAAGCCTTAACTGTTAGAAATTCTAGTACAGGGGAAATGATTACTTTAGCTGACGCTATTCAAGAGGGTATAATTGATTCAAAAGAAGGCAAAGTTAGGGACCCAATACAAGGTGACAAAATATCACTCACTGACGCCTCCGAACGGGGCTTAATATTACCTGCAAAACGGAAACTCAGCTTACCTGAGGCCGTATTCAAAGGTTTCTACGATCCTAAAACCGGTAAATTCTTACACCCGCAAAGTAAAGAAAAAGTTCCAACTGATAGAGCAATTCGTAAACGTATGTTAGATCCTCAGTCTACTTTAGTTCATGTGGGTGGCAAAGTTATACCGTTTGAATTCGCTGTTGACAAGGGTATTGTAGATGGAAGGACAGGTACTATATTATTAGGCGACGAAAGGGTAGATTTCCGCGAAGCTTTCGAAAGAGGCATTTTGGTGGAAGTTCGAAAGCCACTGTCCCTCATTGAAGCTCTAGAAAAAGGCGTGTACAATGAAATTACGGGACTCTTTATGGATCCCCAAACTGGTAAGAAATATACTCTCGCGGAAGCAATAAAAATGAGTTTAATCGATCCTCACTCGGTCCATATTCAAGACAACAGGTTAGGCAAGTGGGATAAGATTACTTTACCAGAGTCAATAGAAACAGGTGTCATCGATGATAAATCGGGCAAAATTAGAAATATAAATAATGACAACGAAGAAATAAGCCTTCGCAAGGCCTTTGAAATCGGTTTACTTGTAGACAGCAAAGCCCCTATTAGTTTACAAAGAGCGTTACATCAAGGACTATACGATGATAGTACGGGTAAAATAATCGATCCAGCCACAAGCCGTAAAATCACTCTGCATGAGGCTATCAGGCGGTCAATTGTCAGTTCTAAATATCTTTGCTATTTTGACAAAAAATCTGAAAAACCGTTAACATTGGCTGAATGCTGCCGTAGTCAAATCATTGATAGGAGAAGCGGTAAATTTATTGAACCTGGATCAGACGTACAGGTTCCTCTCTCGGAGGCCATGAGCTTAGGTTTGATAGTTGACATTGAAAGCGCTGGCTTTACTTTATATGAGACACTAGCAATGAACATGTACGAAATCACTGAACATGTATTTATCCATCCGGTGAGTGAAAGAAAAATATCGCTTAGGAATGCCATCGACGACGAACTTGTTAACCCTGAAATATCACTTGTTAAGAACATTCCTACAAGTAGGTACGTCAAATTAAATGAAGCCATCAATTCCGGTATTATAGACGAAAATAACAGTGTCTATATCTTGCCTAATGGATCTCAAATTAATTTACTAGACGCAAAACATCGTGGTCTTATAGTTACATCAAAGAAAAATCTCAGTCTTGAAGAGATTATACGAAACGGATTATTCAGAGCGGATAACGGAAAGATCGTTGACCCTAACACGAACGAATTTGTAGATATTAACAAAGCTATTGAAATTAATCTTCTCAATCCCGAACATACAGTTGTAAAAGACAGTTCTACAAACAAGTTTAAACCACTGCTCGTTGCTATTCAACAAGGCGACGTGGATGTTACTAAGGGAAGGGTTTTAGATACAAAAGCAAAGAAAACATACAGCTTAGATATTGCCTTTGATAAGGGTCTCCTAGTTACCGTCATCCAACCAGTAACATCACAAACAATCACTAGGCGGTACGTACCAGAATCGTCAACTTCAAAAGATCCAGTACTTAGGGAGTTCACGTTAGATGAAGCCATCAAATATGAATTTATTGACCCCGAAACCGCTTTAATCAAAGATCCACACAAAAACAAATACGTACCGCTTAAGCTAGGTATTGTCGACGGTATTATTGATAAAAATGCTAAAGGACTATTTGATCAAAGTGGTCGATCGCGTACCCTTTGCTTCATTTTTGAAAATAGTTTAATCGTGTACGTCCGGGAACCACTTACGTTTGAACAAGCGATTGAGGACGGGCATTTGAATATCGCCACGGCCCGGTTTACTGATCCACAATCCAATGAAGTATTTACAATTAAGGACGCCGCCACTATAGGCCACATTGATCCAGACACAGCGCTTATAAAGGATAATCTCAAGAAACGACTGATCAAACTCCCTGAGGCCTTCCGTAAGGGCCTCATGGATTCCGAAAAGGGTAACATCTTAGATACAGAGACCTCTAAACTTAACACTTTAAGCGCGGCCATCGAAAGCGGTCTTCTGATGACGCCTAAAAAGAGTTTCAGTCTCATAGAAACTTTGAATTTCGGTATTTACAATCCAACGACCGGTGCACTGAACGATCCATTCATAACAACGAGCGTCATGGACCGTAAGAGATTAACGTTAGGCGAAGCGATACAGCAGGGCATCGTCGATCCATCCAGCACTGTTGTGAAAGAACCAGACACTGGTAAAATATTGCCATTGGTACAAGCAATAGAGAAGCAACTGATCAATCCAGTTGAAGGAAGATTAATAATTGACCCGCAAAAGGAAGTCAGTCTCGATTTAGTTAAAGCTCTTAAGAAGGGTTACTTACTGCCAGCAGAAACGAGGGTGAGTTTGATTGTTTTCTTAAAGCTTAGATTCTGTGCTTCTTTAAGCAAAGGTGTTGCTTGAAATTTCCTTTTTCACTTTCAACCGGTGATCTATCTTATCTGAAGCATTTAGCTTAAACATTGGCATGGCACTACACCCACAGGACTTGTGTCAAGACTGGGTTATAGGCAATATGGTGACGTCACGTTTGTGGCCAACACTAATACAAATTTTGTCATCTAAGTAAATTCATGATACCTATAACTTAAGTCATCCTTAAAATTGAAACATTGTTTTTATTTATGTACGTAGCTTAGCACGTTTTGTATTATAGATTTTTTAAGTTCTATGAAGGTCGAAATATTTTAAATGACTTGAAGTAAATCAACATGAATACATGTTGATTTATTTCAAGTTTTACTGAAAAGTAATCGTTTGATTTTACAAATTAAGACAATTTTATAAATGATTGGCGATACCGACCTTAGAACTTATGGATTAAATATAGTGGAAAACTGACAGCTTTTAGTATTTTCTTACGTACGATTAGTAGTTTAATATTTATTTATCAATGTTTTGTGCCGTTCTTAGATGCTTAAGTTTAAGGTAATTCGCTCCACAATTGACTATTTTCAATCACGTTACACATCGTTAGAGGACTTGAAATATCAGTTATTTGGAATATAAACGATATTTCAAGACTTCTGGAAACTAAAATTCATGACAACATAGAAAACTGTCAATTGGAAGAAAGCGAATTTGTGCTTATTCACATAGTAATAAGGCTCGATGTATGTTGTTTTTTATTTCCAGCCGTTGCCTGCGATGCTAAAGAGCCCTTTTGAGCTAAATCGTGAATGCTTGCCTTTGAGGGATCATATTAACGACGATTTTACGAACCATCACCGTATCGCCCAATACCTAACATCCATAATCACTTTGTGCTAAGAATTTTATGAAACGCGTCGATGGACTACCGTCCCGGCCATCAAAGTGAACTATGCTTTCTTTTGTTTGCTTCATCATTCGAACCAGCTAATATGACAGCTGTTCTTGATTTTCAATCTTTATAATCGTTTTATTTCTTAGCATATTTTTTTGTCCCCAAAATTTTTAAGTTCCAAAATACTCATTCCTTGGATCCGTGCTCACATTTTGGAATGCATGACGAACGCTAAGCTATCGTGATGTCGCGTACGGCGGGTACTGACGCAAACATTCACAATATCATGAATGTTAAAACATTTTGTACCAACACAAACACCAGAAGGTAGTATTTATTCATTATAGTCTAATTTTAAAGACTCCTCCACGTGAGAACTTATTTCATTATCAACAATCGTTTTAGCATTTAAATATGTTTCATTTAATGAAATAAGATCTCATTTAAAATCAAATGTAAATTCGTTCGAGTCTCTACAATTACGTGTACAGTAACTTATATCTTCTTTCTTTATGTCAATCTCAAAAGATTTTTCCAAGTTTCAGATATTCAAAAAAGGTACTTTGACTCTATTATTCTTTTTAACAATTAATTCTAATTCAAAATACATTACTAAATATTGAAGATGATACCGTTGGACATTACTCTCTCTATTATCTTTAATTTAAATGCAATCGTCAACTTAAGCAATTGTGTTACAAGTTTTGACGTTTGCATTTGACTCACAGCTTGCATGTACTGCTTCTTGCATGGTAGTTTGTCTCTGTGTTCTAATATAAGGTCTACGCAACAAATGGACTGGTTGTGTCTCGTCACCTTCACGCTCTCTGTAATTGGCTGTTTATCATGTCGCCTCTTTTTGTATTCCAGGAAGTCTTTGCTTCTATCCGCATAGTCTGTTGTCCTAGAATAAGCTTTCCTTACAGGTCCTCGGTGGGGAACTTAGTCTGTCCTCTGACTATAGGCAGATCTAAATTCTTCATCGCCCCCGTCCTTTGTAAATATGATAAAAAATGTAAAGAGCGTCTTGAGAAATTGCATCCCCTAAATTCACTGTTTAAAAGCACTATCGATTGGAACGTCTGTAGTTACATGTACAAACTTGCACCTCAATGTAGATAGTTGCGATGTAAAATTGCCGAATGCACCGTCGTGAGCCCGGCATCGGGTTGCGTATAACCCGTAACACATATTTGTAGGTGGGAAACTAATATTGTATTTTCGAATGTTTAGCAAGCAGTTGAAGAGAAGTACAGGCTTTGCGATGAGACTCTATCGAAGTTGCTGGAATGGATCGCGGTCGTCGAGGAGAGGTTGGCAAACCAGGAGGCCGTGAAGGAAGACATGGATGAGCTGCGCAACCAGATAAACATATTGAAGTTGATCAAGGATGATCTGGAGGGCCACCAGCGGCAGGTGTCGGCGTGCGCGGACCAGGCCAAGCAGCTGCTTGTGTCTGGTGGCGATGTGCTTGCTCCTCATGAGGTAATTATTACTTTTGATCTAATAGTAAAAACCGTTATTTCGTACATCTATAGTATATTCCGTGAAAAGCGACCTGCGTTGGTTACACATGATTGTGGTAATTTACCGATGTGATTGAATATGTTCAGTGACCGATGAGATGGTAAATGAGAAAGTGATATTAAAGAAATATACAAATCAAAAAAATTGTAACATGTAACATAAGACCATGGACGACCCGGATGGCGCAATGGTTAACACGCCGGACCGCTAATCCGAGGGTCTTGGGTTCGATTCCCAGCGAGGCGGAAATTTGAATGATGAGTTTAAATTTCCGTTCTT
>DWMA01000227.1:0-12968 GCA_018252035.1 Urbanus sp. 3 SS-2014
CGAATTTATAAAACTTAGATATTTAATCAAAAGCAAAATAGGATAACCCCTACATTTGTTAAATAGACGACTATGTAAGAACTTAATTATAGAATGAGTCTCCAATAAAAAATAATAATGCAACCTTTCTTTAGCTAGACAATGGTTGCATAGCTGCAGGCAATCAGGGCGTCGTTAAAGAAATTATCATTATTATTATTCCACGAAGAAAATTATATTGGCGCCTTGTAAAATGAAATTATAACAATTGAATTGTAAAAGAGTATTAAAATTAATGAACTTTTTGTATTTTGATTAATAATTGAATTACTTAATAAGATTCGTAACACTAGGTAATTTGCAAGCAACAGTGTTTCGTTGTAAACGGACTTGCTTCATTTGGACTTGCGAATTAAAGAAGTTGCCGAATTAAAGGACGGGATCAAAATAACATTATCTCTCTTCTGACACACTCGGGTAAAAATATTAAACCAATTAACAATTGTAGTATATTAAAAACGATAAAAGCTAACCCAATTGAGTTCTTATTTGTCTCTTGTTTTTTTAATTTCAAATACTTAAGGAAAACATTTGTCTAGTCACTGTATAATTTGCGTCACACATGCCTTCTAAGATGCAATTACGAATACAACAATGATCTCTTATTCAAGTCTAGAGGAAATAATTTTAATCGCTTCGTAGGATGTTAATCTCGACGGTAAAATCACTTCCACTGGCGGATGGACAAAGTGATCTTTATTATTATAATTAATATAAAAACATCCTTATTCTGAATTGCGCGGAAACCGCTAAACGTTGATGATTCATTAAGAAACTACAAATATTCACTCGTGCTAACCTTTTATAATGTAGAGGTAGCGTCTGAAGAATATATACAAATAACATTGAATATTATGCTATTCAAGATAAAGCTATAAAGGGGACAAAATGCGTTGATAAATTTGAAAACACTAATGAAGACCATCTGAAACTCCATATCCCTAGGTACTCTTGAAATATCTAAACAACAAAAACTGTAGGTACTTACATATGCGAGTTGAAAATGAGCATGGGAGTTGGGATCCATACCCCACGCCTGGTTGAATCTTCTATACCTACTCAATGTACGTTTATTATGTTTAATTGTTGACAGGCCAACAGCAACATAACTGATTTAAGCAAATTTCTGCACCTAGATCTACGAATTACATAAACTCATATGGAATAGCTAAATTGAAGTCCGATTCTTTTCCTTGAAATCTTAAATAATCCTATACTAATCCAGGAATCATTTACCTATTTGCCGATCTAAAGAAGAACTATAAGTAAGTTTCTAGATGATATTTCTTACTGACTGTACCATGGCAAATCCAAAAACCTAACCGGCATCAAGTGAATGGTACAGCACTGTACTTACTAGAAGAAACAACACCAAATATTACAGTACCGATGCTAAAACCTAGTTCTCAGTTCCCACGACCAAAGATGACATGTTGGAAAACACGGGCACCGCTGAACTTTTCTCACACTCTGCATATCTCGGCCCCATATATCAAGTTGGCGCAGAGTACAAAAAGCATAGACAATGATTCAATTGTGTGCACATTGCTTTCTCACAGTCCTCGCTTAGATATAATCGGTCTATGCTTAATTAGTGCGGGTAAATGACCAGCGCTGCTTCCGGGTATCTGTCACCGAAAGGATGTCTTCATGTGAATCTCCTGGTGTTAAGAGGCGATTGGGGTCATTGCAACTTGAAGACCTCCTGAAAGACACTCGTCCGTTGGAGTAGGGAACGAGCAATTAGTCCGTCGGATGTTGAGAGGTGAGGTACTGTCGTTCTTAGCATTCTGTAGAAAACACCAATAGGATTAAACTGGAGTTAGGACTCCATGACTCCAATCAGTATTTTCAGTCCAATCAATCAGTCTTCCTGGTTATAAGAGCGTCGTTCCTATAGAGGACTAAGTTGCAACGTCTCTTACAGGTATGCGACTCTATCGTAGCACATCAAGCAAAACACCACATCACCGATTAAGTTGGACCAGAAGACGTTTGATGTAACATAGCATAGAGGATACCTACATATATGCATGCAAGTGTTATGTATTTTATTATAAGTACGTATCGACGAGTATGAAATGCAGCAAACTACTAAGCTTAAGATCCTTTTAAATTGTAAAAGTCTTGGAAATTTCAAGTCCGGCAGGAGTTCCCTTAATTATGTACCAGGATGTAGCAGATCCTCCATTTCTATAGTTAATTGAACTTTTTGCATTTTATGAATGAATGGTTATTACGTGCAATTGATCACGTCACGTTCTTTTTAACGTCACCAATTTGAAGTTAATGGCGACAGTCACGCTAGTGTTGTTCCTGATAATAACTCTGAGATTGTAAATGCATTGTTGGACGGTCATTAATATGGATAGGAATTAAAGATGTAATGGTATCACTTTACATCTGAGTGATTATAAAAATATATCTGGCTGCTGTAATTAAACGAACATCAAAATATAGCTCAATAAAGTGATACTTTTCACAGCATATATAGAACATATTGAACAATTCGTTTTTGTTAATAGCAGTAAAGAATTTATCTTAGGTAAGTACTCACTGTGCATAGTGTGCACTGATAATCATGCTCAAATAGAATCAGATTTCTAATTAAGGTCAGTCAAAGATACCTTGCTAATCCTGGCCGAAAATTCTGGTAAAGATTATGACAATTAATTAACGCGACACTCTTTAAATAAGTTCCTTACTTGGTATAAAATATAGATTGTGACCGGTCTAGTAGACCAATCAGTTCACTTATTAAGAAACGTCAGGCACGGCCAGAGGTTGAATTAATTACTACCGCGCTTCAGTGGTATAATATAACTATAACTTCTGATTCTTAATTACTGTTAAACTCAAAAGGTTTTAAGGTGGTTAGATGGCATGACATTATTTGGCCATTGATCGGCATCTTTCTCCACCGATCCGCATTTGAGCAGCATTCTAGAATACTTGAATGCAGCATGCTTCATGCTATCCTCAATCATGAAAAGTCACGTGCCCGACAATAAGACATAAAAAGACATTAATGTAATGAACCAAAGGTAATACCTATGTCATTTGCATCAAAAAGCAGCATAATTATAGCACAATTCATGATTGTTACCTCATCATTATAACGTCATATTGGAAACGGACATTTTAGCTGCAATTACACTTTTTATTCAATGAAAGGATGAATGAAACAGGATATGGAAAATCCTAGTTTACATAATGTTTAAACTATTATGTTTTTGCGATGTCGCATGTTTTCTTGCTATTACGATATAATTGGATCTCTTCTCTCTATGTCGTCAAGCGGCGTCATTTATTGCATAAAACGAATTATACACTATAAATCAAGTAATAAGTCTTAATGACGACATATTTGTATCGAGTTCCATTCATCTATTGGGGTTTCCACTTTAATTGTCTATGTGTGTATGTCATTTGCGGATTTGTTTGAAAATACAATGTATCTTTGTTGAGTAATGTGTAGGGTAGTTACAACTCATGCATCAAAAAATTTGGAAATAAAGTTTTAAGAAAATGTTTATTTTTTAGTATGAGTATAAGGGTGTTTTTGGTACATTTTGAAATGAAACTTATTCAATAATTTGGTTCAAAATTCAACATGTATGAGACTCGGAACATATAAAACCGAGTTGATTAACATTCGCAATATGGTTAAAAAAAGAGGTCTTTCAAAAATGTAAGATAATACATATTGTTATTTTAATCAAGTGATTTAATTATATCTAAGTGCTATCTATACCTATTCTAAAACTCACATTAGTACCTACCGAACTCTGGGTAGAGGGTTCCATAAAATATGGCATGTAGTGTAGTCAGGTGTAAATAGTTTTTAGTTATACCTATATCTATTCAAAACACTTTGATGAAAAGCAGATAGCAGGCACAAATGAAGTGTTAAATTCATAGGCTGCTATGAATATGAACCAACGAAGCAAATCTCACACGTCTCGGTAACCATCCATGAAAAAGAAACGCAATGCATGCATAAAAAGCGAACTGAAACACTTAAGTTCATTTTCCCATAAAGATAAGGTTTGTTCGACGTTAGAAAATAGTTAATGGCAGTCGAGGCATTTGCATTTAAATTTTCTAAATCATGTAGCGAATTGTTTGTTCACATGTCATAAATATAACATTTATAAACCAAATCTCGGCTGAAACAATGGCTGCTGGCTATAAAGTTGTGATAATTACGAGGTGAGGGCAGCGGCGCGGAACGGTATGTAGGGGAAGACGCTCGTTATTATCATGTGAAGACTTTTTGAAGAGGTTCCCACACTCAGCATTGATTCCCCGATTAACTCTGATTCATAATCAGCTAATTACACTTGACCCACCAGTTTTTAATTTAATTAAAGCGCGCTTCAAATGGCGTAGCTGAAAAACATGAAACTGTGGGAGTTTGCTTTTAATGTTCGTTTAGTAGTTGCTAGGAAGCTTGCTTCATTGTCTGTAAGTTGCAGATGACCTGCGGCTTTGTCCGCGTCGGCACAAATGAGGTGCCTAACAAAATATTTTTATAGTAAGTAACGCCTTTTGAAAACACTATTAGACTCTTCATATTTATGTATTGTTTAAGCTACACGAAAAATATATTTGACTAACATGAATTGATAGGTACCTACTTACTTTTTAACTTTAACGTAAATTTGCATAAAATAATGTTGTATTTATGTGTATATGTATGTGTATCCGCTGAATTTATAGGACGTATTATGATACAACAGTGTGAGGGCGATATAATTGGGAATATGTTTGTGAATAAAAATCATTGTTATCTAAATTCAGTTTTATTAAAATATTCATGTTTTAGAATGACTGCTCCAGCATGAGCTTTCGTTGTACAAAGGTATACACACCGTAAAAATGAATATACAGCAGTCCCTTCTCAAATATGACATTTTCATGTAGAAATACCAAATGTAGAACGATAAAAATGCACGAGTAAGGTTTTCCAACCAATATATCTTATTCTTCATATAAATTGACGTCCGTTCTAAATTTTAATACTAATCCTCTTAATACTGTAGCTACCATATTTATCGGCAATTCCGTAAAATCATTTTGTAATTCTGCTACAAAAATATTAATTTTTTGTACTTCTTATTACACTTCCCACATGGAATGTTCGAAAATCACACTTTATAAATATACATCAAATCGTATTTCCAAATTAAAAACCTTGTACAAAATTAGATTCGCGTAAAATAAATAGAATTTCAATTGTTTGTTTAACTAAAATTATACAATATAGTGTACTATGGACTAAGTCTAGCTACTTATCTAAGTTGTTCATTAAAATCTCGGCAAATATACATACGTACAGAGATAGTAGGTACCGGGCTATGCAACGTCACGACACTTCGAAATAGGCTTTGCATGCACTGATATCGCTGATTTCTCCACTGTACCGTTGATTTTTTGGTTAAATTATAATGTTTACGAAAAACAGGCATTTTTATGCCCTCGAGGTTAATGGATGTTTAATGTTTTTTTTTTTGTATAATACAAGAACTTAGTTTTACATGCTAGTTGTAAAAAATTAGAAAAGAAAATCATTTTTTTCCATGCGCATTAAAATCTGCTCGACAAAATTTAGGGGGGTAAAATAGAATTACAGTAGATAATGGTGAGGATGCTGCCAATTATTATGGATAGTAACACTGTAACTTCAATTGATATTATAGGTCAGTTAGCAAAATAGTGTAGGGTCATTTCACAATAGGTCGATACGACATTTTTACAGGAACGATGAATATGTTGGATGCGTATTGGCAATATATGCCAATATGCAAATAATGCCAATATGCACTCGATATCCGATACATTTATCATCTCTGTGAAAATCTCCGGCAAACCTAATGTGGACTGGCACGCTGTCTGTTTCACGTCTGCGTGATATTTGTCAACGTGATAATGTTTTTTGGTAAATAACGTCAGCAGTACGGCAAGCAAAAATCAGCAGTAAGTACTATTTACTATGTAACGAAAGGATTAAATGTGAAAAAACCCCGTTCATTGGTAAAACAAATAATTACATAATAGAATAAGGCCTAAAGATTTTTTATCGGCGCCTCGTTATTAAACGAGGCTCTAATTAGAGTCATTATTTGTTCATAATGACATTATTAAACTAAAATACCACATTGAAATATAAGAACCGTATCAAGGTACTTGCGTGAAGAATATCAGTGCTAGCCATTCCGAAAACGTATCGTATAACGTTTCTACAAAATACAAAAACCGATTCAAAACTAATACGCATTATACAATTTTATAAAAGGAAACGTAATCTCAAACAAATCTTAATAACACATAATTTTCGAGAATGATTTACAAATTGTTTCTTTACACACCAATTCTTACTGATACCAGGCTTATTTAACTTACGATTCTAATGTATTGCATTATGTTACTATTACACGATGACTCGTCATGGATTAACGCTATTTGGCCCCAAAGAAACAAATATTAGAGCAGAGAGAGATCTATTTGCGATACAAATTAAGTTACAATTATTTTTTGACAGGGTGCATGTATACTAAATGCCAGCTTAGGAACAATATTCCTGATCGGAGAAACCATTATTTCATTCTTTAGGATATTCGTAAAATGTATACAGAAATAGGCACCGATTAAAGATACATTTTAATTAGCTTTTATTTTTGTGTAAATGATAAAACAGGCGTGTAAGGCGCAAGTCACACAGAAGCGACGAAAGGCGAATAGTTCGCGAATTCGGAGATAGTTTAATATGAAACGCATGCGCGCTACTTCATATTGTGTTTTACATAGCATTGCTTCCACTTTGTTTCGTAGGTAAAAGTGTCCGTGCCCGCCGTCTCTTCTGTCTGACACATGCCTTTATAATTTAATTTTTACATATATTATTAATATGTTCTTTTATCCTGTAATTTATATGTATAAAGCTTAAACTAAATAGTGTATTGGGATATCAGTTCTTTACTTATTTTTACAGTGTAAAAACTGTTATCATTGCATGTGCTATAATCTATAATAGCATTTTGGTGTCATAATCTCCTGAATAAACGTAATTATATCGATAATTATTATTTTAGGCACAAAACTCACAAAGTTTCGAAAATAAATTCATGTTTCGCTTTGCGAATATGCAAGTTTTACGAACATTAGTGCAATTTTCACGATTTTCGTACGCGTGTGGCACTAAACCGTTGTAAAAATATAGCTTGCTTGTCCACACACAGTCCTCATATTTTATTCGTGTTGTCAATAATGTCTTGTGAACTTGTAAACGTTTTAGCGAAAAATTTTAATTTTTATATTTAAATTTAATTTAAAATTTGTAACGATATTATATCTGGTTTATTGAGTCAATTTTAGAGTTTCACTTTCATTGAAATGTATTACATACATTCCCTATACCTTTGTTTTGTAAAATTATAGTTTATTTTAGAGATTTAATCATAAAAATTGACTTAAAATATTCCTTGGTAATCTTATTTTGCAAATGTTAGTCATAACGGCAGATCAAAACATAAAAGAGGACTGTGGTACAACAAACAGACGCGAGGCACAATCGAATCTACATAAAGTCCAAATCACTCACCGACAGTCCGCTCGGCGCCGCTCACTTCCGCGGACTTCGCCCGCTTGCGGGTAACACTGTTTCCGTACATTACAGTTCATCTTTGGATTTTCATCTCTACAATACACCTAGATATATGATATCTGTAAAACAATGTTTTATACGTCTAGTTAAGAAGTTAAACGACAATTTTAATTAACATGACGCAAGACGTCGTCACGTACACTTTACGTATGCGTGAGAATTCCGACATAACTAATTGTCGCACGGCAATCTAGACGTATAAAACACGTTCGATCATCACTGCAGGCTTTCAGCCGCGAACTTCCCCTGCAGGTTACTCTGCAGTTTTGAATCATCAGTGCAGGTTAGCCTACAGCCTCGAATCACAGCCGCAGATCAGCCTGCATCCACAAATGATCACTGCAGGTCATCCTGTAACCCTGAATTCCCACTGCAGGTCAGCCTGCAGCATTAAACCGCCACTGCATCCACGAATTAGTACGGCAGGTGAGCCTGCAGCATTGAACCCCACTGCAGGTCAGCCTGCAGCATTGAACCCCACTGCAGGTCAGCCTGCAGCCGTGTACTATTGCAGCGCGTCGGGCAGGCGGTGCGCGTCGTGCCAGGGCGCGGGCTCGGGCCGCATGACGTCATCCACGGGCGCGCACGCGGGCCGCGGGCCCGGCTCGGGCGTGTACGTGAACGTCAGCCCCGTCGCGTATATGATCCCGTCGTTGCGCACGAGCGATACCGGCACCTGAAGTTTACAAATCACCTGTTATTGCCGAATATCAACGTAGCGTTACTGGTGACATTTATTAACTTCATAGCGTATACAATCAAATCGTTTCGTACAAAGGATACCGGCACATGAAGCTTACAAATTGCGTGTTACTGCCGAAAAATCATGCATGCGTTGGAGTTAGCACTGCTATTGGCATGTTTGCGTATTTGACGTCTTTTGTAAATAGTCTAATTTTTGTTTACCAACTTAGCGACGAAATTGGTAGGTAAAAGTTACTGTAAAGTTACTGTTGAAATATTGTCAAAGAAACCAGCAAGCGAATGTAAAAACGATTATCGGTAAACAAAGGAGATTTAATGAACCAACAAGCTACAATAACCTGTAGATATTAATTAACGCAATGGCTCTCATTATGATAAAAAAACAACCAAAACATGAACAATAACAAAACAAGTATAGAAACACGAATCCGTGTTATTTGTAGCAGTTTGTGCCAGAATTGTGCTGTTTATAAAAGTTTCGACCAAGTTCCCACGCATTTTAGAAGTAACTTGAATGAGAACCGACATAAGTAATATCAAAGTAGGTATTATATCGAACCCAAGTAGTAGGTATTCTATTTTGGTTGGTGACCGTTTTGGTGGTAATTTTGATTTAAAATAGTAGTTTGTCATTACTAATAGATAAAATCAGCCTGTTAATGAAGTAAATGAAGCAAATTAGGCATACAAAGAACTTAATTATAAGTAACTGCAACCAATGAATAAATGTAATCAACCCATCATAACATCTGAGGTTGGCCACATACCATGACAGCTAAATTAGAATTTCTCGTGTAAATCTATCGGCCTCATAACACTTAATTGCTTATAAATATTAGGAAGAAAAAGATCCCACACCTAGAATAGCTTAGAACCTAAAAATAGGCGTCGGCTGTTGGATTAAGGAGATTACTGCGGTTAGATTTTTACTATTAAAGCTACTTTTATATCTACAGACATTAAACAGTTCTGTTCTGGGTCTGGGTGTTTCTATGTCTGTAAGTGGAGACGCAACATAAAGGCTAATCTACCTGTGTAGGCTGTCGAACCCAGAGCCACTGTCCTCTGAACTGGGATATGTCAGGCACGACACACAGCATGGACTCCGCGCACCGGTACATCGTCTCCGCCTCCACGTCGCCGAACCAGACCTGGAGCGAGGGCGTGAAGTTGTCCCCGGCGAGCTCCAGCATCGCCACGTCGCCGCCGCCGTTCAGGTTCAGCGAGTGGACCAATGGTACTGGGGTTACTGGTGACCTATTGACAACACCAAACTAGATTTAAACACTTCGTAAACGAATGGATATTTGAAATTATTTCGAATCATGTCGTCTTTATTCTTGAAATATTTATATTATACAAAATTTTCCAGTGTGAAGGATGCAGAAATAAAGTTCTACCTGTTCTCTATAAGGTTCTCTTAATAGGTCTCTTAGGTTTCTCTTAATATACCATGGCATTAGGTAAACTCGCTTGCACGTGGACGAGAACAAGCGACCCAGTGAAAACCTACTCATTTAACGGATGAGTCGAGAAACGACTGTTCAATATACGGGCGCCTAAAGTCTAAACCGCGTAGTCTTCCAACTTCGGTGTAACGAGGTCGTTGGTAGACTACTTGGTGTAAAAGGACCCTAGGTTACATGAGTATTAAACAAACTCTTACTTAACTAGAGTAAAACCCCTAGCCCATTAAGGTTAGTCTAGCTATCTAAGGTTAGAAAGACATTGCGGGTAACGCTGTAGGTAAAGTAAGGATTTAAGGGTGAGGAAAGTAATCATATCATCTTCTAAACCATTTCACTCAGTAATAAAAAATAACCAAAGTTTTCTGTACCAATTGTCATAGCTGCTAAGCAATGTTGACATTGTATTTTTTCCTCACTGGGCACGGGTTTCATTACACCGCTAGTGGAGTTAATATCACAATGTCCTGTTCCTAGCATCACAATGTCCTAACGCGGATCGGAGGAAGTGTCAAACGATAAATTCATCTATATTTATTTGTATTGCTATACCGAAACAATTACGGGCTTGTATCGGTCACACGCACTGCGTTATGTCATTACGTGTCATTACGCACTTAACCGGCGAGTTCCCTGGGCCCTGCCGACTGTGATTCGGTGAGAAAACAAAACTACATACATAACGACACGAGCTATGAGTACGTTAGAGCCAGCAAGATACAAATAATGTTTTACGACTTACGAATGTTGTTTCAAAATACAAAATAGGTTTTTTATTATTTTCTGGCCCATTCTGTTTGGACTGACTTGGAAGAGACTACAGACTAAAACGGATGGGCGAGGGAATTTAATATGATTAAAACGTAAATAATCGATATAACTGACTTTGCAAATAATAAAATTATAGTAAAAACGACTCGGATGGCGCAATGGTTAACACGCCGGACCGCTAATCCTAGGGTCCTGGGTTCGATTCTCAGTGAGGCGGAAATATGAATGATGAGTTTAAATTTCCGTTCATGGTCTGGGTGTGTGTCCATGTCTTGTGTGTTGTCCACGGCACCCACGACACAGGAGAAAATCCTACTGTGGGGCTATGAGTGCAAAAGCGTTATTTATTTATTTATTTAAATTAAACGTTTTACCTGGAATATATTTTGGGTTCTCCCATAAGTATAGGTAATGTTGAAAACAATATTATATTTAATTCGATTGTTGCCGACTGTTTCAGCCGTGTAACAACAATGTTGAGCTGCAGTTTTACATTAAAGAATGGACGATATTCTATGACTATGTCAGTCATTCCAACCTATCTTTTAGGAAAACGAATTCACCTATGATTGACAGCATCGAAAACTTTTATTCATTTGGGTTCGACAAAAGATGTACAAGGAAAGGATCCTTGCTCAAAGCTCCCAGAATGTAAAATCTATTACTTCATCTTATGTTTTAGTTTTTCACTATCTTTTCTATGTTTTTCACTACCTACCGGAAAATCTATTTTATTATAATCTACATTCAGCTGACTCAGACCACTCCCGAATGAAAATACTAAATCGGGATTTGGGGACCTAAGGTTTAGAGTGCTTTAGTATAATGCCTGGTTATTTTTTTTAGAAGATAAGATTGACTTCTAATTGATTGCATACAAGAATATACTTTCAACAGATATGCCTTAATACCATTTCCTTTGTCAAATCTGTTGAAAAGACTCATTCTTGTCTTTTCAATGCATAAAAATAAAACGAAATATTACCCTGGAATTTTCATGAACTAATATTAATCTATATTAAAAATGATAAATCCTTAGAAAATTCTTTATTGTTATTAAAAGTGCCTTTTAAAATTATATAAAATTAAAGCTTTGGCTACTACATGTCTCAGATTTCACTACAGATAGACATTAATAGAATGCACATTCCTCAATGGAATCACTTACGATATCGATGTACGAACTGGACCACAGTATGCACACGCATTAGCATTTATGTACAATTCGCAAACTCTTGGACATTGTCCAACAAAACAGTTGTTTAAATCTGAGTGGACCAATTAATTGATTTTAATGGACATTGTTTGGCATGTATTAAATATTAATTACGATTTAATTTGTCTTGTTCTCTAATGCAAATAACTCTAATTATATATTATGTCTGTCTGAATGTATTTTCGAAATAAAATAAAATAACATAAAATTATTTCCTACTTTATACCACAACTGTACTGTTTATATACCAAGTTTAACATGTCTCCAGGAAAGTAAAGTCCTTTTAAGGCAACCATCTAAGTTGTTAGACCTATACTAATAAGATTTAAATTCTTACTCTCTTTTGAATAATCTATGGGACATACAAACCATTATTGTCTTATTGCCGGGCCATTGACTTGGCACAAAATAAAAAGAAACAATAAGGGGAACATCTGTCCAAAGCATTGATATTTAATAGTTTAATCTGTCTCCATATAGTTAGTTACACACACAATTTGGATGCTTTTAAAAACACTTCTTTTACTTTACAGAACATATACTAGGCCGCATTTATTTTCTACTCGTAAAATAAACGAAAGGTGTACAGACAGAACCATAGAAAAGCCCACTAAAAATACTAACCAAAATTAAAAATAATTTACCTGACAGGACCCATCCCTTCGTAGAACTGGTATTCAGCCTTATCCGTTGATATGATGGTCCAGCATGCTCCATCGTTGATCATCTCCTTATTCGGTTCTTTGGGGCACGGTGTGGCTTGGAACTGGATGATCCTCTCTTGTGATAGACACAAGTACATTCTCTCTGTGTCCTTCATATAGAAAGCACATTTATGGAGTTGGGATACTGGGTCGTCCGCTTCTAATAGGGTCGTCAAATTATTTTAAATCAAATTATTTTATAACATACTAGCTGACCCGGCAAACGTTTTGCCTTACCAATAAAAAAATAAAATAAAAAATTAAGGGTTAACAACCCTTATCACTTAGGCGTATGGAAAATAGATAGTATCCGATTCTCAGACATACTGAATACGCATATAAAATTTGGTAAAAATCGGTCAAGCCGTTTCGGAGGAGTACGGTAACTAACATTGTGACAT
>DWMA01000228.1:0-12960 GCA_018252035.1 Urbanus sp. 3 SS-2014
AGTCATTATCCATCCCATCGATATTAATAATCAACTTCAGATAAAATGAACCTCAGGTATATCTTGAGGTTGACTTCAGATGAGTTACTACACATAAAGATTAATTCAAGATAAAAAATTGTTCTGTTCTTTAGGCCTCTCATCAAATCATCATCAGAAGTCTAAGCCGCCAATAAAACATGTTTTATTTCAAAAGCAGAATAAAATTACCTCAGAAAATAGCAGTCACTTCATTATTTAATATTGAATTTAATTTTACGTAGTTAAACGTTTTAATTCAAAAGCCGATAAGCGCACATAATAATATGGCTTTACTTATCGGACTAAAATCTCATTATTTTTAATACAAACGTATGATTTATTTTCCAATTGTATTTGTGGTGCTTGCGGCTTCATAATTAATGGAACTGATAGGTACAATTCTGATTGCTAACGAAATTGAAGGATAAATTCATCCTTAATCATTTTAATAATTATACGATATTGACGTAAAGGGGCGGTCGCCATGCTGGTCTGACATGCAATGCCTTCAGGGTTTGATCTTCGGCCACACTGTTCTGGATCTTGATGTTTGAGTTTTCGTCTGTGTGTGTCTGGTCATTGCATTCCCGTTACGTAAAAAAAATGGTATAATTAGTATGGAGGACTCTTGAGTGTGAAAAGTTATTTCACGAGGAGTTACTTCAAAAGGTGCCCGTAGACGAGGGAGTGACGCCGAGTTGCGTCAAATTGTTACTGCAAAAAGGATCGGAAGTCCTCGGGATCTCGAAAGGAACGCGACTGGTGTCCTCTGAGCACGTTGCCCCATCGGGCTCATCATACCATACCATCTATCACCATGCACACGGTATTCGACCACACATAGCGTCCTTCCCGGGATCGTCCGCTTCCGTAGGCCCGGCAGTTCGAGCTCCCACTCTTGTAGCCCACAACCCCGGAAGTTCCCTTTTAGTGGCCTCATACGACAGGAAAGTTTTACCACAGCCCTATTCTGGTCCCGAAATTACTAGAGGCAACAGTGATGATGTATAATTAGGAAATGACTAAATCCAAACGTTCTAAAAACCTTTAATACGTGCAACACTATCTTCATTTCGTTATCTCTTGTGTTTAACTTTCAAATTAGATTTTGATACTTTATTTTTATATCCGATGTACCAAACTTTCTAAAGTCTTTTACCAATAAAGTACTTCGCCTTCTTAAAATATTCTCCATCTTATTAAGTTAAAAATAGACGAAAAAGATAAAAACGGCTGTAGGCTGTTTTTGGCAGTTTGGTACAAATATGCTAAAAATACTTATTTTGTGAAGCATTTTATTACAAAGAGAATAAAGTAAGAAATAATTACATTTCTTTCTCTAGTCACAACGTAATCATCAAGTTTCAAGTATTTTCTTTCAGCATTAGCTTTGTGTTAGACGAGAATTCAAGGAAAACATGATAATAAACTAAATACAATACTAAATCAAATTAACCTATACTAATATTATAAAGAAGAAAGATTTAATTGTAACTGAACCGATTTTAAAAATTATTTCATCTATTTAAAGATACAACCTCAGACATGATACAACATTAGATAGGGCTATATTTCATCAAAATTCGTAAACTTAATTTTCACTTTTTTCGGAGCCTATTTAATTCAAACAAACATACTTATAATATTAGTACAGAAAAGATACTTATTTATATTGGATTTGAAACTTTTTGACAAAAAAAGTCAAAGCGGAAGTTTTTAGCTCCCTAGTAGGTACACGAGTGCAATCAAGTACCTATAGGAGTGATATCTGTGGTCGGCTAGACTTGTCTAATTACATCTGTTATTGTCTGTTTCTAAATTAGTATTTCTTATTGTATTTCTGCCCTTTAAACCAGTTCCAAGGAGCAAAAACACCACTGCTATAACTTACAAATAGGGACAAAGGCCTTCGCAGTCGAACCTTAAAAGTACTTTTTATTAACAGATGAAAACCTTCGAAAGGTACCAGTAATCTAACTAATTTTGTAAAAGACAAGGCTATGTAGTATTATTACTATGTAGTAGGTATTATACGAACTAAAACCAATTATACCATTTTCAAAAATTCCGTATCTAATATGTAGATACGTTCTACTTTTGGATTGTAGACCGCCTATTGCACCGTAGGTATATTATATGCCTTCTTCGTGTTATTTTCTATTTGTTTGGTGTACAGTAAAGATGTTTTGTATTGTATTGTACTGTCTGCCAAGCCCGCATCCAATCAAACACCGATCTATACTAACTTAATCGTTCGTGCTCCACTTCGCTCAGTGTCAGTTGCATTGACATGCTTCACGAAGCCCACATGCTTCACGAAGCTCACATGCTTCAAACCAAGCAACAAGCTGAAGCGTGAACAAGCACTACTTGGCTATTTGATGTGGATACACCCGAATCGAAATCTACGTTAAACCGAAGGAAGCGTAGGTAGTTTGAATCCCTAATTGTTTCGATCTTGTCCATGAGGCAAGCTCTGAATATGTTAGATTAATGTAACTAGGTATCTGTTAAATACTGATTTAATTTTCTACGTTCTATGTTATACGCTATGGCATTGAAATGTAATATACATGTGTGTACTATTATCTCTGTTACTGTATAGTAATAAAGAAGTACTGCATCGAAAAACTAATTTTCATCTATACAAATAAATAAAATTGAAGTGTATGTTTGTGAGAGTGGGATTTCAATTTTATTATGTTTAAAATGTATTTCTTTTTACTTTTTAAACGCGAAAATCGGCTAGTTTAAGAGAAATTTTGTTGGTACATTATTCTAATTTATTTATTTATTTATTTAATTAGGACTACCAACAGAATTACGTGTTAAATATATTAATTACATGGTTATGTTCTAAGTAGAAAAGGATAATACACATAATTCCACTTACAGGTGGTCACAGCATGCAATAATGTAAATAGGCGCAAGTGAAGAGTTTTTAAAAATTTCTCTTCTGAAGTGTATATTGGGAGATGAATTTTCAATTAAAACTACCTTTCTCTTTATAATACGTACTCATTACGGTGTCTAATACTACGTACTTACGACTAATGATGTTGTGGGTTAACGCTAGTTTAAAATAAAGTTTAAATCTTGTCTTGTGTGCTGCGTCAAGGTAAAATGACGAAGCAAACAACAGGCTATAAGAGGTAACGAGATTCATAAAGATCCATTTTCGCATACACAAGTTGTATCATAGTATAGCGAGATGTTGTCGACATTTTTATAAAATACAGAAGATGTAATATGCTAGGTTGTAAATATAATTTGACTTCCCGCTTGCTGCATAAGTGAGATTGAGTCTGGATTTAATGATATTTGTAAGATTGAAAGGTATTTTATTAATAGAAATTTGCTTAACTCGTGTAAACTTAACTAAACCGAATTATTACTAAACTTGTTACACTAATGAGGGATTACTTAAAATTGTGCCTATTCCTAAACTGACCTCCCACAAAGTTAAGCGAATGTATTGCAAGGATAAAAATTGAAACTGATGACTTTAATGCCCTGGAGTTTATTCATCACTAGTTTTTACCCACAGCTTCGTTTGCGCTAATGTGTACCTACATGCCATCGCATAAAGAGGCCGTAGGTATAAAATATAGGTATAGGTACATACATACATACGTACATAGGTATAGGTACATGAAACATACCCTATGTCCTTTTCCAGACCCCTGACAATGTGTGTGCAAAATTTCATAATTGGCTAAATAGTTAAAGCTTGAAGGCACAACAAACACACGGACATTCGCATTTATAACAATTAGGATTCCTTACAAAAAAATTCCTTTCCAAGGTGGCACAATCTAATTCAGATTAAATTTACTAGTTAATTTTGATAGGTGATCCTTGAAGGGATATTTGCACTACCCAAATGTTTGTTGCGATGTTTGAAATTGAAAAATTGAATTGGAACTTTGAATAAGGTACATTTAGTTACAAGTTGTGAAATATGCAAAGGCAAATCCGTTGCATATTTCACAATTGTGGACATATTTGTCACTCGATACTGGTAGGATTACAAGACCAAGACTAGACTAAACTAAGGCTTTATGATGAAGAAACACTTAAGTTGTAGTTTAGAATAATGGGTGCTTCATAGAAATAAGACCATGGTTATATTCCTCTTTCAAATAATTAAAAAAATTCAACATACATACTACATCCAAACACTACAAATCACCTTTAATATTTATAGGAAGGAATAAACATTCTGATTCACTCTTAGACCATATATCCCTTCAGAGGTTGTGCAACTTGATCCAGGTTGGTGTGGGTCGGTTGATCAGTGAATTTTAACAAGTGACCCTTGAAGGGATATCTTATAGAATGAAAGTTTAAATAACTCATTAAATGTACAAATAAAGCATTTGTTTAAAAAGCAATTGTTTGACCAATAAAGCAGTATGATCTGCAGTAGCTTGTGCTCCACATTAGCATCACTTTGTAAAATCTCCATAATGAAACACCCTGCAGAGTGGTGGTGGATTATTGAAATTTGAAAAGAAATTTCGTAAACATACCCTATGACACCTATGTATATCTATTTTTTAAATATAATTAATATACAAATGTCTAAATAAATAGGTAAAAGGTTTGCTGCAAGGTGGAAAAAGTTTTGGGCCTTGAAAGAAATTATGAACATCAAAGAATTAGGCATTAAGATTGGTAAAAAGGCCTTTGATACCTGTATTCTCCCTTGCATTAAAATTACCTTAGGTCCCTTATGGCCAAGAGGGGCAATTAATAGGATTCAATGGAGAATATTGAAGGAGAACTATGCCGTAAGGCACAGAGAGCAAAGTGATATTATGAAAGATTTAGAAATATGCTCTGGTTAAAGATGGTTATTTTATTATTTTTAACATAGAGATATACATAGCGAAGGTTTGTGGGTGGGTCTAATTACATTAAATAATAGATACATAATTATGTCATTGGACTTTTTTTGTACATTGGGCATTGTCATTAAATCATATCATAGTCATATGTCATTTTGCCTATAATAGTAAGCACCTTGGTGAAAAATCATAATCTTCTATTAGTTATGCAGAAATAAAATGTGAACAAAAAACAAACAGTATAGTTTTAAACAATAAAGGAAATGCGTTTAAGTATAAGTAATTCAGTATTAGACACTATGACACAAATCCTAACTAGTTATGTATAATATGAATATTATTTTTACAATTTATTTAGCTTATCATATGAGTATGGCCGACTTGTTGAATGAGTGCATTGACCTCATTATCATGTGGAAATGTTTTAAGATGTGATTTGATTATATCATAGACAATAATAATTAGAAAAATCTTCAGTGTTCCCTTATAAATATTTTTCGTTTTTCATCTGAGTATTGGGTATAAGGTTCAAAGGAGTCCTTATCATATCTCTATCTTTCGAGTTTATTTAACCCATTAGAAGTCACTGTACTCGATTGAGTACAGCTATATCCATAAGTGTCAATTACAGATCTCAAAAAGTTTACTTGAGTTAGCTTGATATTTGAGTTTATCATGACACTATTCAAGTATCCTAATCATTATTATGAGGGTAGTGTAACATTTTTTTATAAAACTTGTCAGTTGAAGTTGCGTCACTGAAACACTGTGGACGTAAGTGAAAGAATTATCGATTTTTTATGTAATTACTGCTTATAAATTTTTTATTTTATATTGTGTGTAAAGTATACATATCGGAGTAAGTAATAAGCAAGAATATTATTGATTTTTTATGACTAAAATAAAACTAGGGTCAAATCAATATTACTGTACTCAATTAAGTACAGTGACAACATACGTAAGTAAAATAAGTGTTTTTTTATAAGAATCCGTGCAATGGAGAAAATCAAATTTACATCTCATATGGGCTACCGGGGGCTTGAAGAAGCTATTGAATACGTTTTACTGGATAGCGATGATGATGAATGTGACTTGGCTATCATACCACTTTATCCAAGTGCTTTGACTGACGAAGAAGAATGTGCCGATGACGATCTGGTGGGATGTTTCATGCCGCAAGACGTGCCAGGTAATATTGAGATATTTAGGAATCGCGAGGATAGTGATAGCGACGATAATGCACACGATGAAAGTGATGATAAACCACTGGCCTCAAAAAGAAGACGATTAGACGCTACCAGCCAATCTACTCCACGTCGGAACACAAAGTGGCGGAAATGTACCCCTTCATAACATCCACTTCACAGACTACTTCTGAAGGTAAAAGAAAGAAAGCAATTTGTGACGAACTGAACGGTCTCAACCCTGTACAAATGTTTGAAACTTTGTTTGATGATGATATTGTTGATATGATTTTATCCAGTAGCAAAATATACGCTAATCAACACAATAGACATGAGTTTGAACTAAATTCCTCTGATGTGAAGAAATTTTCTCTGGTAATCTGGGTACCATAAGTTACCTCGAGAACCAATGTACTGGTCTCTCGACAACTACGACACCACTAGTGACTGTTAAACCATGGTGTCCACTAAAGAAAGAGAAGACGGATGTAGTCATACGTTTGTTCCAAACTTACAACAAAAATATGGGAGGTGTTGATGAACTCGACCAGTCGGTTTCATTGTATAGAATTGCTGTTCATGGCATAAGTGGTGGTGGGTGTTATTTACCTACATGAGTTGTGATGATGCGATTGATCAACTTAGGTTTCGCCGTCCTATCGCAAGATATTATTTACACTTAGGGGAACAAAAAAATCGCGAAAAAAAAAACTGATTCGGTCATTATCCTGCCAAAATTGAAAAATAGCTGCGGTGTGTTTTATGTCACTCAAGAGTGCGCTGGCAGTGTAAAAAAAGGCCAAAAACACTTTGTGTTGAAAAATCATATCTTAATAATTTTCACCCTTAGGCTGTCAGTGTACTCAATTGAGTACACCCCTGTAATCTCCTGAAAACAACTAATTTTGATGTTTTTTCTGAATTTTGTCTTTTTTTGATCTAATTACAATACAAAAATAAAGAAAATTTGAGATAAATATCTGTACTTTTTATTTGACCTCTAATGGGTTAATATACAAAGCCTACCAAGTCATTTTGCAGAGTTAGAATGTACATTACCTACTGAATATATTCACGCAATTTTGATCTCCGAGAGTTGGTTGAAACCATCTTTACACTCGTCCCTGTTTCCACTGCCTGACTTTGTATTGATACGTAATGACCGTTTAGGTAAAGGAGGAGGTGGAGTAGCAATTTACTTACGTGCATCTATTCCTTACAAAATTTTACTAGCATCACCGTCACATTATTCTGCCTCTTCCGAGTTCCTCTTTCTAGAAATTAATATCAAGGGTACTAGGGTCGTTCTAGGTGCAGTATATTGTCCTCCCTCTGTTGACTATTTTGCCACTTTCGAAGCTGCTCTTGACAGCATCGGATCCGAGTACGCGCACTACATAATCATGGGAGACTTCAATACAAACTTATTAAAGGGTTCGCCCCGTTCTCTAAAATTTCGCTCTATTATCGAGTCGGTCAATCTTTCTATACTTCCATTGACAGCAACTCATTGTAATATCGACACCGAGGATACCTGGATTGACCACATTATTACGTCATCCCCTGACTGTGTCGAAATATATGGACAACTTCCAACTCTAGGATTCTCACGACATGATCTTCTATATGCTTCATGTAAGTTAAAATCACCAAAATACACTCCAACTATAATACAGATACGTAATTATAATAAAATCAACATGAATAATCTCAGAAGTGATGCCAATGAGGTTGATATTGCAGCAGTTCTAGCCGCTTCCACAGTCGATGAGAAAGTGGCATATCTCAATCAAGCCGTTCTTGAGCTGTTCGATGTACATGCACCGGTACATAAATTAAAGCTGAAGCGCCCCCCTGCACCGTGGATAACGTCTGGGGTCAGAATGGCAATATCCAGAAAAAACCGAGCTTTCTGCAAATTTAAGAGGGAACGTACGGAGCATAACTGGGTGTTATTTAAGAAGGCTCGAAATAAATGCAATCAGATGGTACGAATAGCCAAGCGCCGATACATTCATGATAACATAATTAATTCTTCTCCTAAAAATATATGGAAATTTCTTAAATCACTTGGGATATGTAAACCACGTACAATGGATTATGGTTCTTCCCCTACTCTGAATGATATTAACATTCATTTCTCTTCCACTTCCTCACTGGACCCTATAATCCAATCTCAAACAATTGCATTCATTGCTACCATGCAAATCCCTATTTCAGTCTTCAACTTCTCTCCTGTCAGTGAGGATGAGATAAAGAAGACTGTCATTAGTATTCAATCTAAGGCTGTAGGTTGCGATGACGTTAACAGGATTATGATTGTTTCTATCCTAGAAATCATTCTCCCGATAATTACTCATATTGTTAATTTCTCTTTAAGTTCAGGAGAATTTCCCTCTCTATGGAAGAAGGCATTAGTACACCCTCTTCCAAAAATCCCTAATCCTACACAGCCCAACCACTTTCGTCCTATCTCTATTCTCCCGTTCCTATCAAAAGTTCTGGAAGCCTGTGTGCATAAGCAAATTTCCAATTTTGTCGGTAAAAATAACCTGCTGAGTATACATCAGTCTGGGTTTCGTTCTGGTCACAGCACCACCACTGCACTTATTAAAGTTACTGACGATATTCGGAAAGGAATGGATAATAAAAAAGTTGCAGTGTTGGTGCTCGTTGATTTTTCTAACGCTTTTAACACAGTTGATCACAGTATCCTCTTAACAATCATGTCCTCGTTGCGTTTTTCACCTACGGTTCTTGCGTGGTTCACTAACTATCTTCGCGGCCGCCAGCAAGCAGTTACTTCTGGTCATGATTGTTCAGCATGGACTGAACTCGATAACGGCGTGCCGCAAGGCGGAATACTCTCTCCTATCTTGTTTTCGATATTTATCAATTCAATCACTTCCTCTTTTAACTGTTCGTACCATCTATATGCAGACGACTTACAACTTTATGTGCAATCAGATGTTCAAAATCTTCATAGTGCTATCTGTAACATGAACAACAATCTAGAAGCTATATGGGACTGGTCACGTCGTTACGGGGTTGCTGTCAATCCTTCCAAATGTCAAGCAATGCTAGTGGGCAGCTCGCGTCTGCTGGCAAAGGTGGATTACAAATCCCTACCGCCCATTTATTACAATGGAAATGTTATACCCCTGTGTCAATCGGTTAAAAATTTAGGTTTGCTCATAGATCAAAAACTGACTTGGCGTGAGCAAATTAACTCCGTGAGCAAAAAAGTCCTTGCCACTTTGCATTCGCTTTACAGACATAAAAATTTCATTCCAAATAAGACCAAACTCATGCTGATTCAATCTCTCGTACTCCCCATTATTGATTATGCTGATGTGTGTTACCCGGACCTAAATGAAGAACTTCTTAATAAACTGGAGCGCCTACAAAATAATTGCATCCGCTTCATTTTCGGTCTTCGTAAGTACGATCATATCTCAGACTATCGTCGCCAACTTAAATGGCTTCCTATTCGGAAAAGGCGTAACTCCAGGATTCTCTGTTTACTTTATTCCATTTTAAACAATGATTCATCTCCTAAATATCTAAAGGAACAATTTCAGTACGTCTGTGATACTCACGACAGAGTACTTCGCTCATCCTCTAATCTAAAGGCTTATATTCCACCGCATAACACTGGTTTTTATCACTATTCGTTCACTATTCAGGCTATACTGCTATGGAACGCCCTACCCATAGACATAAGAAAAGCACCTACCTTGCAGTCCTTTAAGGAACAGGTACGCTTACATTATCTATCAGTACCTAATGACTGAGCTGTATAAGACTTTTATAATGAGTATATATAAATGTTAATATATATAATTATATTTTATTTTATATTTATATATATGTTTATGTATTACATTATATTTCAGTATATAAGTAGAGGTATATGTATGTTTATATTTTAATTGTTTTATATATGTATTCCTATTATCTTAGTACTTTTTATTTATTTTTCTATTATTATTTTTCTTTTCCTACATACCTACCGCAATTTTTCGCCATCGCCAAGGGTTAACTGGGAGAGAATGCCATTAGGCATTAAGTTCGCCCTTTGTAATCTTAAGGTTTACAATAAAGTGTAAATAAATAAAAATAAATATTCTAAAACTACATTTATACAATCCTAACTGTGAAATAACGTAAATATACACACACTTATATAAGTTTACACGTATTTTCAAATTTGCATGCTGTTTTCTCCCTCCAAAATTTATATCAAGTATAGTTAAAGCATTGTTTTATGTCAAACATATAGATGTTTGCATAATTACAATGTCACGTGAACATTATCTGCTTTATTTTTATTGCAGTATAGTACCAAATGTAGATAAATAAATAATCTGTCGAAATAGCCTGATGTTGTGTAATTGTACGTAGAATTTTATTACTGACAATCAAAATGTAATGTTTACATAGTCGTTGCCGCTCTTTTGCATAGTAAAATAGTAGATGGGATATGTATTTTAATGTAAAGTTGTGTGATTGCAATATTTAAAAAATAGTTACGACTTTCTAACATAATTTGCAATCAAGTTTGCAAAGATATAGTTATATTTATTAGAGTTACTTAAATATGTATGTACTACACAAATCGCAGGTTAGATAGGATAAAATAGATAGTAAAATGGTGAAGAGCGATGCCGGCTATGTATTGATCGATCAGGTTCAGTGTTGGCGAAGCCTTAGATAGATTGTACCGTTTACCGTGAAATATAGAATACCTAACTGGTATTAGAGATAGAGATGTAAAATGTATCGAAATTCGCATTGAAATTGTAAAGCTAACGAACTTGAAATATACCTCTAATGAAAATAAACTTTGTATTTATTATCCCCGTCTCTCATTTTGAATAGAATAGACAGAATTATAAAAAAAACTACAGGAGTATTAGGGACTACTCACACTTATTCAGCTTTATTCGCGTTTTGCTGAATGATTTTGGTTACACTTATACAGCGCTGAATGCGGCGGAACAGCGCTGAACGCGACAAAACAGCGCTGAATTCTATCTACAGCACTTGTATGATAAGATACACTTATCATCATTTTATATTCGTTTGTCGCGAAAGCGAAATAGACGCGGAAAGCTGAACGGATGCGTACACGTCTCCATACTAAATCTTTGTTTTCTATGGCCATAAACTGAATAGAGCTGAATAAGTGTGAGTAATCCCTAAATGTAACATCCGATTATTACGTTGTGGAATCGTAAAAGATATGTTCACCTGGTCTCGTAGGGTTTGGACCTGCGCGTGCAGCACTTCCACGGGTTCAGCGCGCACGGCGACGGCGGGCACTACCACTACGACACGTCGCCGGCGCAGGCGCACTACGAGGGCTACTTCGTGCCCGCCGCCGCCGTGCTGCGCGTGGACGCGCCCGCCGACACGCACGGCTTCGGCCGCGACTGACCTCCCGTTACGTATAAGCGAACAAATGTAATTTATAATGCTAATCAGTTTAACACGGTAATTCGTGAATCTTTGAACCCCAAATTGAATGTCTTGGTCGTGTTTTGTTGCAGACGAGCACTTAACGTAATTAAGCGAAACGCAAAACACTGGCAAAATCTTCTCTTTCTAGGAAATAATTAAGTTATTAATTAATTAAGCCTAATACTATTTTTAAAAATGAGTTTAATATAGATAATTAGATATACTTCACGAACTCTTTCACGAATTCTATAACATGTCTTGCAACAGGTGTTAAATGTAATCTATGTGTAAATAAAACAATGAAACATTAATGGTGTATCGTTTATATATTGGAGAATGTTGGGGTAAAATTCACATATAAATATTAACTCCGTAACAACGTGGCGCCGAGCTTGAGAGCTGGAAGTTAGCGCCTAACAACAGTTCTAAATTAATTTCACAAAAATCTATACAATTTCTAGTTTCTATTGTTATAAAGTGACTAAACGTTGTGGTCAACCATTTCTCACCGGGAGATCATTCCTCATTTATCCTCTGTTGATGTGTGGGATACACTGGAATCATCTGGGATCTCATTAAACTGTGAGTCGTATGTTTATCGTGAAGCCGGTAATTATTTAATCTATTCTAACGCAATTTTATAGCTGCATGTTTAATGAATACGACTATTGTGCTAGCTACTAACATTTTAAAACGGCTTCTCCATAAACTCTCACATGTGGCAGATTACAGCAGATGCCAACATTCATTTCCATTACGACCTTTTAGTTAAGCTGGCAAATATTTTTTGTACCAGAAATCAGGGAATATTCATGCTACAAGCGCTCACAGGGCATACCAGACAAGCGTAATTTAAATCTTACAATATAAAGGAACTTAACACGTTGAACGCCATGGCGAACACCAGTTGTCCGACAGCTAATTAGCCCTCCAGGCCGCTATAAAAATAATAAAATGTCCCAAATTGATGTTTGTGTTTTATTAGTTTTTTGATAAATAGGGACAAAAATATTATATTGGTTGAGATTCCAGTAAAAAAATACAGTATATTGATAAAAAAAACAATGTCGGACACCAGTGATCGCCATGGCCTACGCGGAACAATTATCGCAATTCTAGCGCGTCAGGCCGCGCGGGTCACGCTGTCACCCACTGCCCGCTCGAGCCGCGAGCGTCGCCGGCGCTTCCTGCGGTTCACCCCCGGCATTTGCGTGCCAACAGTCATTGCTTCAACACTATTAACGATTTGTATCTTATTCACTTTTTAAGAAAATTTAAGTGTCGATGTCGGGTCATCATAATTTTACGCCGCATTAGTATTTCTTTTGGCTAAGTTATACACTGTAGTCTACAGGGCCACGCGGGTCATCCTCTATACATTTTTTGTTCGGTTTAGTTACTGTTGGCCCGTTGGAGACATTTAAATTTAAATAGTGCTGGCG
>DWMA01000229.1:0-12952 GCA_018252035.1 Urbanus sp. 3 SS-2014
TCGGACTCAGTGGCGTGCCTTGGGAGAGGCCTATGTCCAGCAGTGGACTGATGTGGGCTGAATGGATGGATGGATGGTATACAAGAAGCTACAACTAAGGGCAATATCCCGTAGATAGGTGGCACTGAATATTGCCCTTAGTTGAATACTACGACGTAGAAGTACATTTCTACTCGTGGTCCACCTTAGGTAAGTGCTGTATTACCGCTGACGACTAACGGCCGGTGTTAATATTTTTACATATATAAGTAACAAAGAAAACAAAGCAAAACACATAAAATAAACCGCAAATAAAAACCACTAAAATAGTTAATTCATTCCTACATCCTCACGCGGCATTTATCTAATTGTGTTTAATTGTAGTCGTTAAAAGACAACGAACGTTTTATATTAAATTAACTTTTTATTACATATATAATTGTCCTCATGACGAAAAGCTTTACATAATAAAGGATATTCTGTACTCACTAGAAGACGACCGTAAAGTAGGATAGCATTCTTTTATTCTCCACAAAATAAAAGAGACATGATGGATGGTTGTTCCTACAATAGGTAATGGGAAATAGCCTTAAGGTTTGAAGCGATAACAGAAGAATCTGAAAACGTATCCGTTTTCTAATGAGCCAGTACTAATGTCACACATGTTTCTGCTTTTTTTGCAATTATATTCGGATTGCTGTGGTGCAGTTTCATCAGAAGTGGCAATCCATATATCTCTTGACTCTAAATAAAATATGTACTTCTTTTGTTTTCTCGTGGTTATGTGTGAACGGAAAAAAATGAATTAGATCCCGTAGATGCTTAGACCTTCAATTAATTTGGTATGATTCATAAAAATATACATATGAAATTATGAATCAACCGAAACAAATGGATGACTTATTTTTTATTCTACATTGTATTTTTTTTAATATCATATGAAAAAAAGAATATCCTCTTAACATTAGTCTAATCAATTCTGACAACTCTGATGACGACGATTTTGGAAACAATTAAAGTTGTAGAAAACGTGGTTTTACTTTCAACTGAGAATAGAGCACAACTCCGAAGTGTGCAATCATTGGTTTCACGGTACCTACTTTTACAGTTTAATTAGTCAACCGTATTACGAAATAGCTTTTTCTACTTAAGTAGATATAATTGTCAAAGTTATTTTGATCAAAATGTGCCGAATAAAAAAGTTTCCATTTCATTTCCATTACATTGTCTTTACATTGTTGCAAGAAACAAAATCATCATTGCATAACATCATTCTATTTTTCCATAGATATTAATATATTTAATATGAATTGTTCACAATACCGACGTAATTATTTCGCTAACAAAGATCAAGGTTACTGTTCGGAGATAAAAGTTTTTGCTGATGTTCGTGACCAGTCTTGAACATTAAGAAAAAAAATGCGTGTAAAATTTTAAATGAATCCTAAAAAGGTGAAACACAGACGACTGTGGTGGCAATAGACTATTGTGTATAAAGTAAAATGGTTTGAAATATTCAACGCTTGGAGAATTGCACAAATATGTACGCAAGAAGGAACTATGTAATAATGATTTTGAAAAACCAAATTAATTCCAATGTTGTATAAAAGTCTACCTGAATAAAGAACACGTGTTTTAAATTCAAATATGGTGTAAATATAGGGTTGATAATTTTTTTGGCACGTTTTTTAAAAATTTCTACTTATACCTACTTGTTAATAAAGATAAACATTTTAATATAGATACTTGTTAATATAGACATTTAATGTAGACAAAATACACTTTATTTATATTTTTCAGTAAAGACAACGTACATAGTTTATATTTCTGACGACCTTTATGTTTTTTTTTTGTTACAAAACCAAGACTTATGAAGCGAAAGTCGCGTTTCAATCATCGATAAATAATATATAACTTTTCATATAATACTCGTATTCAGCAAAATTGTCTTTCCATGTCATACGTTTGCTAAAACAATACATTACTATATATTATATTTAAGGTGACAACCTTATTTAAACATGTCCTATTTCCAGCGCTGCGATACGGAAAGAATTAAGTTACTGAACAAGCATCGAGCCAAGGCCGCGGTATACGGATATGCCAAACTTAATATTCATTCGCTGTTACCATCCCACGAATAACGACTAACATTGTGTTCCACTAACGCAATATAAGTCTTATTGCTCATCCGATAAAAAATACGACAATACCGCTCACAATGCTCGAACTCGTCTTTTTAACACTTAACAAATAAACGTCTAAAAATTCACAAAAGCGTCTTGCAAATACACTAGATTCAAGTAAAAAGTGTCAAAAAACGCGAAGTGACTGAAGTTTAAGGCCTAGTCTTCGCTTGATTTATTTACAAAAAGTTGATGAATCTCGACATTAAATTCTAACTGAATAATCTTTAAAGTGCATGGTAAGGTAATTTTATGTTTTTTATTATCAAATAGAAGTAAAATATAGAATTATCCTTATTCGTAAAATTGAAACTGATTTGCTCAAGTCTGAAATAAAAAGTACTAGGTACTTAAATTAATTCTGCTTGTATAAACTATAAAAACTATGTTTTTAGTTAGCTTTATCATTTGTAAACAATGCATTTTATGCATCTTTAATTCTTAAGTAAACATTTTGAATAGGTAATTAATATTACGAATAATTTTATTGTAAGTATTACATTCTAAAGTAGGTACAGTGTAGAATAGAGCGATAGATAGATCGTAGAACGATTTTCTATTGTGTGTGTAAGTGTGTAAGTGAGGCAGTGGCGTGGTGTGCGTGCTATTATCTAACAGTGAAAGTGTGAATGTGTGTGTGTGAGTCGGTGACGTAATAGTGCCGACTGCGCGGGCGCCGCGGTGCGCTCCACTCTCACTGCGATTGATGCTGATTTTCAAGCCAACTAGGAAGTTCCAGATGGACTAGATATCACTTATTCCGCAAGTTTAATGTTCACCTAATAAGGAAATAAGTTTAAATTGTATCAACGTTTCCTTAAAGTTTATTACGTGTATGGACCAAACGCGTTGATGTCTTCTGATCGCCGCTACACAAATCTTGTTCATTATCGTAATTATGTAGATTAGTAGGTAGGTATGGTAATGTGTAAATATTTTTAGCATAAGTTATTTATACGTGTTTTGTAGCGATTCAAATAAAACATTTAGTTAATATTATTAATGCAAAAAATATTTAAATATACCTATTATATACAGAATTTGTTAAACATATAAAAGATATGAACAATAGATACCGACACTGCTTACTAGTGATAATTGTGTGAGTAAATAAAATTTTGTATCAAATACTTATTTTTTCTTTTCAATTTCAGTAAAACTAATATCCAAATAACTTTACGGTTATTCTCGTTGCCTACTCATTCATATTCGTTTCGTGTCTATTGAAAAACTTAATGTGTAATAACAATATAGGTACTCTTTACGTTATTATATTATTTATAGTGGGTCTTGCCTCTATTTAATAAGTTGGGCTTCTTAAGGAGTAGTTCACGTGTAAGATATTATATTTTCAACGGAAAAATATTTTATTAGGGAAGCTTATTCCAGCAAGAAACTAACGGCAATAGGTATATCGTCCCGAGGCATCTTTTTACCACTTACTGTTGCATTAAGCCTTGTAGCAGCAATGTAGTGAACAAATAGACAAGCAAACAAACTAAGCACAGATGAACTTATACAAGATTTGACAAGAATTTGACTTTAAGTAATCTTATATGAGATCAATATTAAATAGGTTTTTGTCTTATTTCGGATTTATCATGAATGTCTATGGGCGGCATTGACCACTTAAGGTCAGATAACCTGTATACTAATTTATTACCATTACATAAGCAAAAAAATGCGTCTTCCTTGAGAAACGTCAATAAATATTGACGTCATTCGCAAATTCTGTATGATAATCTGCGTCACACGGAAATCAGTCTAGAGAAAAGTACTAAAATAATGGAAACATCAAATTAAAATAAACAGAGAGGGAAATATAAGGAGTGAATTACTAAAAGGAAAATAATATCTATCTACCTATATAAAAACAGAAAAGTAAAAATAATTCAGTAGGTAGGTTCCTTTTACTTTTTAGTAAACTGATTTATATCAGGGCGAAATGGCTTTAGAAGGTACTATGAATAAAAATAAAAATTCTTAATAATGGTCATACTTCAACCATTGATTGAAAACTAATGTGAATGTTTTTTTTAAACAGATCATTGCAACGTTATTAAGAACTATTGCCAATATCATTAAATGTAATAATCATGTATAATTAATACGTACCTATCTAAGCAAGTATATCTGTTCCTTCTAAACTAATTACTTAGGAGTGCATTTTGTTTACAGGGATAGAATATAACCGTCTAAACTGGACCATAGAGACAATCCCTTAAGAGGGAGAGGCAATGACTTGGCAAACACCTGCGCATTGGAGTGGAGCTGACCACGCTCTGTTCAATTTGAATCGCCACGCTCCGCCGCCCAAAGCTATTTTGGGAACTTTTTACCTAAAGGACTATTAGCCTAATAATTATCGAGAAACCACAAGCCGAAAAGTCTCAAGTTAAGATACTATTAACGTCTAAAGTTAGAACATTGTTATAACTTAGAACACACTTTCACGAGGTATATTTTATTCTTTATCTTTAAAATAAATGCTATGAAAATCTGGTATATTTTCTTGTGTTTACCTTTTAGGTCTATTGTATTAATTTATAATTATTTATTACCCTTGAAACACTTTAATTTCTAATGATTTCTTTTCACATAAGCTCACACTGGTATGGAGGTGTCTTGTGTGCCGTGATAACGTGAAGTCGAAAATTCAATATGCAGACTAAAAATGATTTCATTGTGAAAGTCAGAACTGCGTTATTCTGTTCTTTATTTAAGAGAGGTAGAAATTGATGCGACGAATGAACACGCAGTCCGCGATATGGTAAGTGGTCCAATATAAGAGATCTAACGATATCTGTTATGAAATTTATCTAAAACAAGGTGTCTAGCTCACACTAATCCCAGATGTGTCCATCCTGAATACTGAGATGAGACTGAGAGCTTTCTTTCAGAGTAACGCAGAATGACCACGCCAGAAATATATATAGCGGTGATAGAGTCCCGGTAGATCTATACGGGTTTCACTACCTTTTAGATCAATCGACCAAATGCACTCGAGCCAAAGGCAAACAGGGAAAACTTCTGCAATGTTGTAACTACATGTAACAGACCGGATCAGTGTCGTTACGTCACAGCACTTGGCGAACTTCTATTATATTTTAGCATATTCATCTCGACCTTTGAATGTAATACTTGTTCGATTTCAAACAGCTTTCGAAACAAATGCCGACCTGAAAGTGTGCGACGTATATTACGTACAGTTTTTAAGTTATTTCCTAATAACATTTATCGTTATTATAACAGAATCGAAGTTTACGTCAGTGATTAGAAAATAACGACTTTTAAAAGATCGAAACGTTTCTTATTTACATTTAAGATCTTTGTCAAAACAACTGAACTTATTATGACGGTGCCTTCAAGCACAGATCCAAGATAAGTAACATAGACTATATCTTAATATTTGAAATCTGTTTTCTTTGGCTTTGTTGAAAAAGATAATATGTTACGAAGTAATAATAATGTTTAAGTAAAATCTTATTGACATAATTTTGTTGCTGATCGTACTTAATAGTAGTGTAGTTAAACTAAAAAAAGTCAAATAAAAGTCATATTGTGAAGCTTTTTCACTCATATTAGTAATCTTTATAAAAATCTGTAATAAATAGACTGTTTCATTTTAAAAAATAAATTACTGGTCGCTTCATAATGATGTTACACGTTAATGTTTCATAACTAATGTTTTATAACTAAGTACATAATACATATTGTATACACACAATAAAATATTGCACAGAATGTTCATCATAACCTACTACTAATAACGCTTAGGTACAGTGCAATATACTGATTAATATTTTAGAAGATATTATACTAACGAAATTGTTTTATTTTTATTGGTAAAATATAATTATTTTCTGTAAAATATAATCGCTCATTCCAAGAAATTTAGTTTTGTCGATTTTTTTCGAATTAAAGTACTTCTCGAGGTATGACAATTACAACACATAAAATTGACTTCCTTTACAAAGAGGTTATATAATGAAACAAGAAAATATTAACAATAATTCGTTTACTAAAATGAATAATTAAGTGGTCATAAAAGACAAAACAAGCCGTATTTAATAAATGTATTCATATAAAACATATGTAGGACACATCTGGCTTGTATTAATAAGTAATTAAATAATTTAAATTACGAAATTCATACGAAATACAATTAAGGCTATCATAATTAAAATATTATTTTTTCTTTCGTGTACTACATAATAAAATTAAATATATTAAGTTGCAAGGTGCGTGCATAAGCTTATTAGGTCGAAACGTAAGTAACGTCACCGAAAAGTCCAAAATAAATTATGCAATATGTTGTCATATTGTCGTTGACGCAACATTGTTTTGGTGTCGTGGTAAGTGTGTCGGCCATTACGGTCAGCCGATGGCCCACTCCGCGATGACATAACGAGCTTCCGCCGTTCGCTCAGTGAAAGGCAGCCTCTGTAGATTTTTCGCCGTTTGACTTTATTTCGGATTTTTGCATACTCGCCTCACAGCTTGACGTTTAAGATGTCATTATCAATGTCGGAATCTTTGTGGATTATGTAATTTTGGTTGACTTTTAAACTACGCTCTAATTTATAGGAAAGAGTAATTAAGTAATAAACTGTTCTGGACCGTTTCTGTCTTATATCAGCGAAGTCAAGCGCCACTTTGTTCAGATTTGGAGGATGTAGCCAAGGATGGTATCATATTTGATTTTATAGTCAATCAAGTAGAGTTAGAAGTATGTAGTACCTATTCAATATTGTAATTGGATTACATAAATTTAAAAGATCTTTCCTTCCAACATTTGTGATTTAGAATATGACCTATTTAAGTTGGTCGCATAACTACGAGCAAGTATTACAAGATACGTTTAATTCATGACTCTAACGAAATTGAGAGTTGTGATAAAACTTTACTAGCTATAAGAATATAAGTTCATGAAGTTGGTAGCAACATGAAATTACCGTAACAAATCAAGGAAACCGGGTCCAGAAACAGCTGTTAAACTGGAATAGGAATAATGAATGTCACTTAGCGCATTGTACTTAGTGATTGTGTCGCAACAGTAAATAACTAGTCTACCAAGCACTTTTACTTGCAAAACCAGACACCTACCTAACTACGCCGGTTGCTAGTACGGGAAGTACGACTTGCTGTAACTAGGGTATTTGTAACTATTTAGTTAAACTACCTTATATAAGGAAATTCAATTTTCATTCAGTTGTATTTAAGTCTTGCATACTTACCTCTTGACTCATAGTAGAGGAAAAAAGTGAGATTGAATTTTAAAACTGTCATATGATAGAGGTTAAAGACGGCAGATTTAGGGTTCAATACCACATAGTATACTGGAGCCAAAAAAGGACAGTAGACATAGATAGGTATCTATTCATAGTGGATCAATGCCATGAAGGGTTGAATTAAAATGTAGAATTTGCCACAACACATCGGCCAAACAAAGATTCAACAATCATATATGATAGGTATTATCATCAGTAGGTAAGTATATAGGCTAAAAAACCTAAGTCGTCCGAATTTTTTTATTGTTTGTTAGCCATCGAGCACAGCATTGCAAAAAAAACTACGATAATACCGCAGCATAATAAATCAAAACATACGCATAAAAAACCACTTACATTACATGTCGCCAATTCACTGCTGTTTCATTGCGTTGGTCATTTAATTTGTCGAAATAAAGAGATCTCTGTGTTATTACACACCAAATATCTCTCTAATGCCCATTTGAATTGCACCTAATGAGTTATGTTTAAGTCGCAAGTCAGCGCAGTCAGTAATCCTAATGTGACAATACATCCGTGACGGGACAGGACAGTCTTTCTGTCTTCAGCTAAAAAATGACCCGATTTCACAATAAATATACTCTATGAAATATACAGACTCTAGACACATATATTTGTACATGATTTAATATGTTGAAATTTGCTTTCTACGCCTACAAATGTTAAAGAACTACTTAGATGGTAATAACTACTGCTGTTAACGCACTATTAAGTCTTAGGTATATTTATTATTTAAAAAAGTGCACGTTTTTTAACATACAATAAAAACTGTCATTTTAACGGCGTTGACATCTGACTCATTATCTGTGCAACAATTAATTTAAGTCAAGTTCAAGGCGTCATTAGGTAAGTACTTAAGACGCATCTTCGAAGCACTAACAAAGTAGCGATAGATTATTTTCTACAATTCTACAAGTGTCCCGCTCTAATGAGAAAATGATGGTCACGTTAGTAATTCCGCACTTCCGTACTCGTAACAAAGCTACGCTCATGAGTTTCGTCATAATCCAGCTCGTTATATTTTTTTGATAGTGAACTCAATAGCAACCACGTAATAAGTTAAGGCGCAGTACGTTTCGGTTAACGTTTTTGCCCTAAACTAAAAAGACCAGGAAGTTTTTCGCGGTACGAATTGATTATTTATTTTTGAAAAGTTTCCATGTGAAGTACGAATATTTTTTTGTAAACACCGTAAAGTGTTATTGTTAAGTTTCTGATAATTAGTTGTTTAAGTTCGTATAAAAATGTTACCAACCTCTATAGAGTTAAACAGATGACAGATGAGAGACAGACTCATAGTAAGCTAACCGCTTAATTTAAAAAACATAGTTTATTGTTATTTCATAAAAAGAACTTGCTTACCTATGTAGATCAAATAAATAAATTATTCACCGAATCTAAAGTAGTCACCGCCAAATATAGGCAACCAACAAATTACCATACCAACAAATTTAAATAGAATGCCTGGTGTTGATTCTTAGATACCTACTATTAAAAAATCGCCGAGAAAACCAAACTAAAACCAATATACCAATAAATATATATTTGTAGTTGAAATGTTAATGTTGCTACAACCAAATCAAAAATTCAACCATTGTTTTAAGTATGTATAGTAATCGCTTAACTATTACATACTTCTACAACTACTAGCGACTTATTGCTAGAATTCAGATAGTTCCGACACTTCTGACAACTTTATGAAAATCTCTGAGATGTATAGATATTGTCCCATTCACTTATTTTGCCCTTAAATTAGAAGATAATATGCTTATCTCGGCTAACGAATAAGTTTGGCAATACAGCGAGGTAATGCTGCCAGTGTTTTGGGTACACTTCCACGGGGCAGCGATCTGGGTCATTTATTTTATTTATAGTATTAGTTATAAATTTACTTAGTTTATAATTATGTTATATTGTGGTTTTAATATTTATGTAATTATTAAATAAATAAGTGTATACTTCTAAAGATAATAAATTTCTAATTAAACCCATAAATGTGCACGGTATTTGTTCGACAGCGTGAAATGTTGAAATTCGTAACACTTACCACCTCACTGAACTTATATGCTGACTTATAACACCGATATTGCACTTACCCAGTTAAAAGTGAATGAAATACATATATATTATTACATTAAAATCCGTTTTAAAAACGGGTATTGAACGTTGATCTCATTCACTTGTTATTTGCTTATTTATATAATTCTTATATAACAACCAAAATATCACTACGATACGATTTAATCTCAAAAATGTAATTGTCACCGTTATTGAAATGTTACTTCTAAATTACAAACTTTAATTACATAGATAAAATGCTTGCAATTTTAGAATGGGTCTCAAATTCGAACGAGTATCTATGAAATGTTGATTGATGAACATTTTTGGTTGTCTCTTACGACAATATTTACTTTCAAAAGATATTACGATCCGGGTGCAACGGTCGGTACGGGTTTGACAGGCATAGAGATCCGGGTTTGACTCCCGGCCAGACTCCAGGGTAACTTCTGGGTATTTGGGTATAGCACCCACTATGAAATGATAGTGTGTTTACGTATAGTGTACCTATAGTATAGATATAGATTAAAGCGTTATTTTGGTATTTATTACTATCTTTGGTATCTATAACATGACTCCTTCCGTGTTGGTCTAAAATCGTCACAGTATGTTTCATTGAGGAATCTTAGTCATTTTCTGAATCAAAATAAAACGCCTTCCTTCGTGTAATGATAATACAAAAACTGGTTAGGTGTGATTTCATGAAATAAAAATAAAAAAAACACAATAAAATCATTTATGAATCACAATTTATTGCAAGGTAGTATTGAATAGCTCAGACTATCCCTATTTTTCACATTTAAAATAAATAGGTTTTAGTGTAGTCTAAATTAATTTCAATTTTATTAATGCAGGCAAAACATTATAGGAAAGACTAAGCTGACATTGTACATGAAACCTTTTTTAAAAATATGTGTCATATAGAGCTCTTGCACCGCTTCTTCTCCATAACTAAATACCTTCCGAAGTGATGGTAGAATAATGTTATAGACTAACAAAAATTCTTGTAAATAAAATATCCTTGATTTTGATTTTGAAATATACAAAAATACAGTATAAGGAACGGTCTATAAAATATAGGTAAATATAGGCTATTTGATGTAAGATGCTTATGCAAAAGAACATTGACAAGGGGAATTGAAGCATATTCGAACAAACGTGGTCCAACGATGACAAACGACAAGTGGCGAATTTAAATCTTAAAGTAGAATCACGAAGTCCAATAGTGAGTCAATAGAGGAATCAAGGCCACGCTCTATGGCAACACCAGCACGTGACGGCATTATATATCTTCGTACGGTGTTGCCAGTTCCAGTGTTATAATCTGCTACATAAAATATGTATATTAGTCATATAACAAGGATATTTTACGTTAGTTATAATACAATATTATGTATGTAGTATTTTATAGGAACCTCTGGAGGCATCACCTATTTCTACCTAAATGCAATAACGCATAACATCGATATCATTACAACAGTTTTCGTGGTTATTAGATTTTCAGTTATACAGTAACTGGCAACTGCTACCCGTGGGTAATTGGGCAGCAGTTGTACCTTATTTATAGGTGGAATGCATGTTTTTTGCTATTTCTATAATATCTACCTATAAACATAGATATATCTAGTAAGCCCGTTGGGGCTCAATCGGTAAATTGAATACTGAATACTGTAATTTTAACTCTTATAACTACTAAAATAAGTATTAGTTCGACTGCTGCGCTATACAATCTTCACTTACGCCTCATTATGTTTGGTACGTATACATATAGGTACATATGCATGTCTAATGTAAGTGTGAGTGTGTAGTGTCGTGTAGGTACATACAGTGTAAGACACGGCACACATGGGACATACTAAAACTTAAATGCTTCATGTCTAAATCTATTACTGCTTCATGTTATTGAATTGAATACAATGCTTTTTACGTCACTGTAGTATTCGGGCGAAACGTTTTTTTTTTTAGTTTATTGCGATACCTACTACGTTATGAAATACTTAAAGAATTTGAAATTATTGCAATAACAAAAAAATGTTAACGCTATCATTTTCATAAGAAGTTAATGACGCCTTAGAGGTTCAGATATCTTCCAGTGAAAGTCCCGTCATAATCGATCCAGCCGTTTAGAATTACCTCAGCCAAATAGACAGACAAAAAATTAATTGCATTTTTGTTATGGTCCACGAATTATATCTTTATAGACTGATCTCAGATGAATGAGACTGATTATGAAGGAACCAACTTTTTTACCTCTTTATTTTTTTTTAAAGTTTTATTTATTAAGGAAAACTAAGAGCTAAACATACAGAATATAGAGAGATAATTTTGAGAGAAGTATTAGACGCGCTTGAAGTACTTATGGTTTTTTTATAAACTAAATAAATGAAGCAAACAAGCATGCACTGCACTGCAGTGGTACTACAATAGTAGGCTTTTTTATATGATGGAATTATCAAACGAGCATAAAGCATTAGATGGCTGATGGTAAGTGGCCACTGCCGCCCAAGGACATCTGTAATCGACCACAGATAACTCAGTCCTACTTGAGGTCGGCCACAGATGCGTTGCTACCCCTGAGGACATTATAACGCCACGGATAAGTATGTCTCCCTTACCACACCCTTCAAACAAGAACGCAGCAGCACTTAACTATGAGACACAGACATGATATACAGAAATGAATAGCGATGATGTTGAACAGTCGAACCAAGAAGAATTCTACTTATCATCACTACATTACGACCCGGATGGCGCAATGGTTAACACGCCGGACCGCTAATCCGAGAATCCTGAGTTCGATTCCCAGCGAGGCGGAAATTTGAATGAGTTTAAATTTCTGTTCTTGGTCTGGGTGTGTGTCCTTGTCTTGTGTGCTGTCCATGGCACCCACAACACAGGGAATCCTAGTGTGGGGCTATGAGTGTGAAGCGTTATAAAATAAAATGTTTCCATTTGCATCAAATATCTGCATAATTTTGCCACATGTCATATGTTATTCATTTTGACCGCTGCTAGAATAAATAGCAACCGAGACATTATTGTTACGTTCTTTAACATCTTGTAGCATTTAATTTTAATTTTATTATAATGGAAAAGTAGCAAACGAGCATACATTCCACCTGATAGTAACACCTAGTAAGTGGCCACTGCCACCCATGCACATCTGTAATCAACCCCAGATAAGATTACAGTCCTACCTTAGGTCAGTCACAAATGCGTTGTCACCCATAAGAAGTTGGAACGCCTCGGAAAACTATGTTTCCTTACCACACTTACCCTTCAAACCAGAACACAGCCGCGCTTAACACAATTATCAAACAGAAATAGGTGTGACCTTGGTGCCTTCGGAATCAAAACCAAAAAGAGGTTCTACCACTTTCCATTATAAATATTTACCAATTTTCATATTTTGCTTAGGACAATTGCTTTTCAAACCTT
>DWMA01000230.1:0-12943 GCA_018252035.1 Urbanus sp. 3 SS-2014
TGTACGACAATGTGTCCCGCACTTAGGGTTGCCAGGCGTCCGGATAACGCCGGACATATTTAAGCTTTTTGAATAAGTGTCCGACTAAATTAAACAGTGTCCGGCTGGTCCGGTTCTTGTTAAGCTATTCAAGTCTGGATAAAAGTGATTTACTCAGGACCAATATTTATGTTGTCAAAGTTTGAGTTTGACTGATAGATAATACAAATTGGCTTCTTCGTGTGTCTATTAGCAACACGCTAGTGTCCGCCTTTTTGTCCAATTGTGCAGCCAAACTAGCTGGTCTGTCCAGCTATTAGGTTTGACGTCCTGGTAACCCTACGCACTCATAGACTAGTAGAAAGGATTGCACCATCCATATTCTAGTAGCGTGCCAAGCGTACACGAAAAAAAAGAAAAAAGACTAAAGAATGTGAACTTTAGTCTAGGGACCTAGACACCACATACGCTTATTGAATAGTTTATAAAACTGCAGTGTTCTCACGCTTCTGTTTAGTGTATGATTTGAACGTTTCCAAGAATTCATAATCAATAAGTTGTAGAGAGTTTTAAATAGAGTTTTCAATGGGTCAAAAAAGTAGGTATATAATTATGTAGGTATTTAGGTGTTTTTCAAGAGTGCAATACCAAATTGCATTACTTATATCATTATCTGTGCGCTTTACCCTCCTATTAAAATAGAGCGATAAACATCTTTTATTTGTTTGGCTATTAAAAATGTAGTAGCACAAGGGTTGGTACAACAATATGATTATTTATTTCGTTATTTAATCTATCATAAACATAATGTTATAAGTAGAATACTACACATATCCCTTCTAATACCTAAATAGGACACGTCACTAAGTACAAAAATGACACTCTTAATCTAACTGTGGTAATCACGAATAACATTTTGCCTCGTCTAAAAACTTCTATATAATAAACCGAATCTAAGTCTAAACAAAACAGACTTTACTCGAATCACGTCAATGTGAAATAAAATAGACATGCAAAAAGCCATTTGACTGCGATTTGAAAGAACGACACCGAAATGGCTCCCACGAAAGCACTCATTATCCTTTATGAGTGGGATAAAGCGAATCTATACATAAGGGCGCTTTTTAAATTCCATTCCGGTCCTAGTCCCCGTACCGAGTTGGATTTGAATAAGGCGTTAGATTTTTTATGATTCAATATTTTGTTTAAATCCTACCTACCTATACACTTTTTTTATTCTTTGAGAACGTATTCGATTTTTACTGCCTTGTATGGAACTAACCAAACCAAGATATTTATCTCATTTATTACAATAATATCATGAATTTAACTAATATTACTGTTCAATATAGGTACGTGATATAATATATCTTGAAATGAAAATATATAAAAAAATCAACGTGCTTTTCTCATTATTTGAACTACTTCTTCATACTGTCTCCGACTTCAAACTTGCCTATATATTTTTGGCGATAAGATCCGAACAATTATTTATGAAAATCTAAAATATTACGTATTTACGTATTTATTACCTTTATTATGTGTTGTTTCAAAAACTACATCTTGATTTTTTCTTTTTTTATCTACTAAATTCCATCTAAATCAGCCTATACAAATACAGTCCTAATAAAATTAATTATCTAATTAATTAGCCGGATTCCCTTTACGTGTTCAATGTTTTTGAGCGCCCAATGAGGGGTCCTTCATTTCCCTTGTTGTTCAAACGCCTTAAGGGCTAATTTTAAGAGGCCATCAAATTACTCGAAGCCTTTCGTGGGCTCCGACGGTGATTTATGAAAAGAGTCAAATTTCCGAAACGAAGCGAATCGCGAAAATCGGATTTTGTTTTGCAATTCTATACGAAAGTTCTCGTATTTGGAATATAAATTTCAGGAATTACATATTATAATCAAATTGTAAAATTAATTCGGATTTTATATTTCATGTAATTTTTTATAACTTACTTACTTCCAAACTTCTGGGAAACGTTTTGGATTTGAAACTACTAAATACATAAAAAATATAGGTATCCAAATGGATTCGAATTTTTATTTCCATTTGATTTAAAGTTGTTAAACCTAAAGTTAAAACTGACAAGTAGATCAGATCAATCTACAACCGAAATGTATTGCTGTTGCTAACCACATTGTAACTATCTCAAGACTTCAAGTGTCCTCGCTTACTGTGAGTTATATAACATGGTTGCAATAAAAGCATTGCATCCGGTGGCTGGAGGGAAGCGATCTAAATCGCCTCTACTCGCCCCAATAGAGCCCAACTTAGAGTTCAGTTTATTGTAAAATCTCGCAGTCCACAACCGGTATTAAGTTTCCGAGAGCCTCGAGCTAGACTACGCTAGAGCATGGAACGGTCTATCTGCTCTATTTTTGTCGCCCGCGTTTTAATTGACGACACACCAATGCAATTAGGTACCTGCCAAGGACTTCGATATATTGCGTTATCGTCTATTTTGTAAGAAGGCTTACAAGCGAAAAGAAATACAGCGACACTTTTAATTTGTTTCATGTTATTGAACAGCACAAAGACTTAAAAGAAAAGTAATTAATCAGGATTCACAAAGAAAATCCAATCAAAGAAGCAAAGGAAATTGGGTATAAAAATGGAAAATTTCCCCAAAGATTCGACAATTCCTTTTTGCGAATACTTCGTCAGTTCGATTGATCAAGAGCTTTAGCTATACAATCATTAATCTAAATATTACGGTCGTTGTGATTCTTAAGTTTGACTGTATATTTGCTGCAATGTCGTTATGTGCGACCTTGCTTTATACATTAAAGTTGACTGATTCGTAGAAACGCGATGATGCGTCACGAGGGGAACGTTAGCTACAAAAAACGGCAAAAGTTTGAACTTGAAAACGATATCAGTATGATTCGTAACAAAATCGATTTACATAACATTATATTTTTTGTTTAATATATTTTTAGAAGGAGGAACCAAGGTAAGTCAAGAAAAAGTGTAGGTATCAATTCGCGTTACATTTCAATCATCTTATGTTACCTATCCAACCAAAATTAATTCAGTACTTTGAAGATATTTAAGACGTCACAATATTATCAAAGAAATTCCTTTCATATTTTTTGTTATTATTATTATCAGAACCAAAGCATATTAATTGCTTTTACTATAGGACTATTGGAAAAATGTTTCCACTTCACGTTTCGAAACTTTGCTAAAATATTCGTTATATACTAGCGTATACAACACACTGTTTTGCCCAACAATTCATTATCTAATAGCAATGGTTTTCAATCTCTCGCCAAAACCGTAGGTAGATTTTGCCGGAGGGTTCGACAATAGCGAACATCCTATCGTATATCTAAAACTGATATTAAATACGCACCTGATATTGAATCGTTTTAGGGCTGCCATCCCCTCACCGGTATCACCTAACCGCAGGACGTCAGTGCATCCTGATTGACATGTACATTCCCTGGACAACCCTAATTGTAGTGACCCTCGTATTACGGGAAATTTAATAAACATAGCTCGCCAACGCACACTTAACAACCTTGTTTGGATTATGAATCATGAGCACTGATTAAAATTGCGTAAAGGGTGGAAAATACATTCATACGCACACATTGATGATTTTAATCCGATTGATCTGTAAAAATAGATACTGTAATAGGATAGATACGTGACTACAGGTAGTAACTATTTATGATTATGACTTGCTAAATTATGCTGTAAAGTTCAAGTTAATAGTAAAGTTTGAGCCTCGAGCTTATAGCTGCTATTATAATAACGTGTTTATTTTAATAATACATACATACCACATTCAACTATGTAAATGTAGATAAAATTTACACTACATCTATTAATATGTTTACTAAACTATTATTTACTTCACCGGTACAACTATTACAGATTATTTTGAAAATCTATATTCTTATGATACTTTATTAACACTACAGAAATGAAGCTTATCTTAAATTTTAATTCATTATCCTCCAATTCATTTATTACGAATTCCTTTCGATAAAAGATATGCAGGTAAATTAAATAGGTACACGTTCTTTTTGGGAAAAGCTTAAAGTCTCGCGTCCTTTTATTGTCCACTCCACAATAATTGAAATAAATCTCAAACGTGGTTTCGTTTTACAATGGATGCGAGTGGAAAGTTGATTCGGTTTGCCATATTATATCCCGTGAGTGTTCCCGAATACGTTCCACAGGGAAATCCAATATCCCGCCGTAACGAAATTGCAGTTTGAATGCTGCTGTGATTTTGATTATTATATCGCGATTCATATTTGCAAATTGATGTTGCTGGTTATGGTTGCTTGGTAGTTTGTGATTTAATTATATGTTATAGGTACTTGGAATAACTAAAACATCATTATAGTAGTGTAAGTAGGATTGTAAATATGTGTCGTTGTATAAATAGGTACCTACTTATCGTTTTTGTTTATTGGTAGGTAATTGTGTTAAGTTATTATATGTTTCGTTTCGTAATTAATTAGTGATTTAATTTAAGTGTATGCCGTTCTATTACACAAAGTAATGTTCAGTTGACATAAGATAAATTTGTATTCTTTATATACCTACGCGGTAATCATATATGTTAATTTTCATACACTAGTTATATAAGGTATATTGTATATTTACTACTTTTATATCCATACTTGCGCAAATGCAATTTTTAAGATATCAATAAAATAATAAGATAAACCGTTTGATAACAGCTCAGCTAGCAACGAACGCGACCTTGTTTTACGAGTAGATCTAAGACAAGCGTTTATGAGTTAACAATGAGGAATACTTCTCTGTGGGCGGATTCCGTTGTACTCACACGCACGCCTACCAAAACAATAATAACACCTTTGAATGCGCATCGCGAGGTCATTAGGTTTTTATTTTTATTCTAGACAGTTCTTTACCTTTACAGTGAGTAGATGTGGGACGCTGACTTCTGACAACTAAAGCCTATCTTATTTTACGCGACTGAAGTAACGAATTAAAGTTCAAATGATAGGAAGTGGTAACTGCAAGATGTGAACATCTATTCCAACTCTATATAGAACCTAAAGCTAATCACAGCTGTAAAACCATTCCTGAGGAATAGGATGGTCGTCTCTTGATTATATAGCCGGGAGGCATCCACATAAGACAAAAACATTGATAACCAACATACACCTTACTCGATGATACGAGTACAGCAAATAATAAGATCTTAAATAACTCTATCTCGTTTTCTATTGAAGTCGATCATAGAAGAATTGCTGCTGCTTAAGAAGTAAACTAAAATAAGAAATTCGTTATAATTGTTTTATTTTGAAATTTTTGCAACTTGAATTAGGTACCTACTTTTTTATCAAAAATGTATGTGGCGGTGGCATTATCGCAATGAAACAATAAAAATATTTTAAAGGAAATAATTGTTTTTATAAATTGACGACCCGGGTGGCGCAATGGTTAACACGAGCGCTAATCCGAGGGTCCTGGGTTCGATTTCCAGCGAGGCGGAATTTTGAATGATGAGTTTAAATTTCCGTACTTGGTCTGGGTGTGTGTCCTTGTCTTGTGTGTTGTCTATGGCACCCACGACACAGGGAATCCTAGTGTGGGGCTACGAGTGTGAAGCGTTATTTATTTATTATTATTATACATTACACAAAATAAACAGCCGCCCAGTTTTGCCTCATCCTTGCCCTACGTCACTTCTGTCTAACCCGTACCAGTCGTATATTCCAAACCCGGTGGACATATTCAATTTCACGGCCAACCAGAGGTCCGGATAAACAGCCATTCTGTTCCGGTTGACGGATATCAATTCCGGTACGAAACGGATTTAACGGGATATCATTTGGATGCCACCGTGGAGGAAAATTGGACTAGTTTTAAAATACTCAATCTATTATGTAGCTATTATGTAGTTATCAGTTTTTATTACAAAAACACTTATTTAGTAGCCTGCAACAAATCTTATCAATTTATTTTAAAACAGTTTGAAGAAAGTGTACACAGTAGGACTTTCTCCTGTGTCGTGGGTGCCATGGAAAACACACAAGACAAGGACAGTAGTTTTAAAGATCTAAGCATACATAGCGGAAAGCGACTTTGTTTTATACTATGTAGTGATACTATGAGTGTACCTAATTGTGTATAATTGTTACTTGTCTATAATTGAGTCTTAGAAACGGCTGTAACATTTTTTTACGATTTGAACAGAAATATAGAGAATTTTACTAGGAGTTAAGAAAATAAAACTAAACATGAACGAAATCGCGCGATCTCATTTCATTATCAATAAGCAAATAACCTAAACCACTCAAATTCCTTCAATCCATCGATTTTGCAAAAGCATTCCGATACAAGAAATCCACCCAACTTAATAGCTTTAAAAGTCTATACATTTTAATTTACTCAATACCTCGGATTTACAAATCCGAAGAGATTATGCCGTTGGTTAAGTTAAAACGGTTATAGGAGTCTGAGTTTTTTTTTGAGATTTTGTCTTAAATCGATTTGGTTGGAGTTTATAAGACTTGACGTAGTAAGGGGAAACTAGTAACTTATTTTCAAAGATTATAGGTACACGGTAGATACCATTCGAATTAATGTCACATACATACTACGTAATTGAACTAGCTTTTTCGCGCGGCTTCACACGCATTAAATTGCACATATCTAAACCTTCCCTTTGAATCACTTTATCTATAAAAAACACCGCTTCAAAATCCGTTACGTAGTTTTAAAGATATAAGCATACATAAAGACCGACAGCGGAAATCGACTTAGTTTTGTATACTATGTAGTGAGGAATATTACCTTCAATTTAAATAATACAACGATGTTTGGATGCAGTTAGACATTTTTTATTATTTTAAGAGCTTTAACGCATTAATAATTATAAGAAACTTGTAGAAACCAGAATTCAGAATTAATATAAATACATAAAAGTAGCGTGTTTTTTTTTTTGCTTCACTCAAATACATTGCGGTAAGTAATCTACCTATTTTATTTATCTGAGATTATAAAAAACTTAATAATAAGCTTTTACTAGCCTCACGTCCTACCAACAGATCAGGCGTGCCATAAATCATATCTACGTGAAACACGCACTCGTTGCACGAAGAGGATTTGTTCTATTTCCTGAAACTGTTTACCTCCATTGGGGTTATGTTATCAGCTCTATTAAAATTTACGTTGAGAAAGTTCCATTTATTTTTAAGAATGTAGAAATTGGTTATTTTTAAAATATTGAAGGACTCTTTGTATTTCGACTCAGAGGCACCGTTGCCACACTTGTTTCTACCTACTAACAGTATCTAGTATTCAGTTCTGCTGTGTTCTGAACTACAGGGATAAGAGAGACAGTTATCCGAGGAGTTCCTACTTTGAGGTAGCAACGCATCTGTAGCCAACATTAGGTACGACTCCTATCTTATAGCAGGATAGGTAGCAGTGGCTACTTACCATCAGGAGGACAGCACGGGCGTTTGCTATTATTATATTGTTTAAAAAAGCTTATTAATAAAACATTTTATAACAATAATAAGCTACTTCTACTAATAATAAGCTTTATTCCTGACCTCACGTCCTAACAACAGATCAGGCGTGCCATAAATCATATCTACGTGAAACACGCACTCGTTGCACGAAGAGGATTTATTCTAGTTCCTGAAACTGTTTATCTCCATTGGGGTAATGTTATCAGTACGATTACTTGTTATGTGTTGTCTTAATATTTAGAGATTATTATTAGACTAGCTTTTGCACGCGGCTTCGCACGCGTAAAATTACATATAAACCTTCCCCTTGAATCACTCTATCTATTTAAAAAAACCGCATCAAAATCCGTTGCGTAGTTTTAAAGATTTAAGCATACATAGGGATATAGGGACAGAGAAAGCGACTTTGTTTTATACTATGTAGTGATTATAATATATTTTAAGTATGTAATAAATAATATTCATTTACGTAGTGAACAAAGGAAATTTACATATTTTGATTAGTTTTTTCAAAATTGGTATCTTTACTCCTTTCAAAATGTTTGCCTAATTCTTACTAATTCGGTTTTCAACTTCCAGACTTAAACTTTACCCTGTATAGCTGAACAGTTTAATCTTTGAGTTAAACCATATAATATTCTAGTCACATGATTTCACTTTACAACTCCAAACTCAATACATTTAAGACCGCATCACGGTTCAATGGGCTCCTGAGTTATAGGAGCCTGCAGCTAATGGTCCCAATTTCTAACTTATGTGAAAAATCTTCCTTAACTTGAGCCGTTAAACTTAAGATTAGAGGGGCCCTGTCTTTGAGTTACGTTCATACGAATTACTTGAGGTTTATATAAGACTATCCGTGCCGTGCGGTTTCACCCGCATTGAAGGTTTCACCTTTCAAGTTAAAGTTGGCTTAATGTCCGAAACTTCTTAGGGTGAACCAATGCAATTTTTTTATAAACATTTCACGAGCAAGTGCAAGTAAAGACCAATCTTTCCTTCTACATTAACAAATTTTAGACGAATAATCTGACAAGAACCAAAATACACACGGAATAACAAATAGACACAAACAGACCGGATGAAACTACAGCGACATAGTTTTTATAATTTTATACGGAACACTTAAAACGATCAAAATTATCACGAAACATGTTTTGTTTGTCAGAAACGGATGCAACGTAGGGAGATGAGGTATTCGCGCATATTCAATTAGCGTCTAGTTTAGGAGCTACGTAGAACCGGTGTGAGCCAGTTACTGCCAGAAATATCCAGAAATTTCACGCCACGCGCGGTTTAACTTTATTTGGCTGCTAGCGTACGTAATATTTCCGTAGTAATAATATTTTTATTTGTTTTTGAACATTTTGCTATTTTATTTTGTTAAAAGGAAGTTGTTTATGAATGCTTAGATTTTGCTTCGGCCTGTGAAGTTATTCATCCGTATCCACCAATATACAGAAAAACGTGGTTACTATACCAAATCTCCACAATATTCATGGGTAGACTATTTACTTTTAAAGGAGGTAACTTTATGTAGTTCGACTCCGGCGGCACCACCGCCACACCTATTTCTGCCTTATAACAGCAGTGTTAAGCACTGCTGTGTGGCGGCCTAAAGGGTGTGGTAAGGGAGACATACTCATCCAAGGCGTTCCAGCTCAGTACCCAGGAGTAGCAACGCATCTGTGGTCAACCTTAGGTAGGACCTGGATCTTATGTAGAGTTGATTACAGATGTCAATGGGCGCCAGTGGCCACTTGCCATTAGGTGGAGTGAATGCTTGTTTGCTATTTCCATCATATACCAAAAAACATGGTACAGACTTTTATTAAATACATATTTTTTTAAATATGTTATTCCATTCATTTCAGCCTCAGTACGTATATCGAAAAATTTATTTTCCATTTTGTCTAACTTATTGTTCTGACTCGGAACGGTCTAGATTTTAGTTTTGCTTTTGTAAATGACCGTTATGGGTGAAACCGTTCCTTTTTCGCTTTTTAATTGTACATGAAGTTAGCGACTTGTCTCACCTACAGTAGGTTAAAAGTACGCGATATGCGAATTTATTTCTTAAGAAATAAAAAAAGGAACTGAAAGAAACCGTTTTCTATATTCTTAGGCCCAGGCTAGGATGTTATGAATACGTAAAACTTAAATGTATATATCATGAATACTTATATTGCGGATGTATTTTATCTTGACTTTAAAGCTTAAATTGTCGCAAAGTGACTTGAATAAGAAACACTTTTTGCACTTACATGTTTAGGTTAATGATGCCCTTTCAACTTAGTCAACGGTCATGATCATTGTAGTGACCGTGGTTTTATACTTTATACCTGATTTTATGAAATGAATTTTATGAAAAGTGAAACTTTTAGCACAAATGGATCTTCGGACACTCGTTTAGTGCTAAAAGTTCCACTTTTCATAAAATCACGGAACATGAATTAAAGTGGAAAAAAGTGCAAAAAGATCCATGGATCTTTTAAAATGGATTTTAGTGGATATCGCCTACCGAGCAGGGTGCACGTGTCACTTCCACCGCGTCCCCCATGACACTTCTATTCACAGCTACCCTCTCTACTGGCATACGTGAGACAGTGTAATGTATCTACTGAATAGACATAAACACTACAGTCATTGTTCGGTAAAATGGCATTCAATTTAAAAACATCGTTTCACTCGTTACTCGCAACGTTCGCACACTCAAACAGTTACCTAATGGTACGTGAAACGAAATAAAACCTAACAAAAGGTATCGTTTCGAATGGTTAAAAGCTGTAGTACTTTGAAAATAAACTGAGCAACCTACCCACACTTTTAGAGCTTTAGTTGGTATATTTTTCCGATTAAATTTTAATGGAATTGAAATTATATCGTTGAATATGTATGATGATCTTTTTATGGCTTTTTATGAATAAAAATACACAATTATAAGATACCGTTAGGTTCCTTATCAGGTTGACGCATGTACTAAATTCCCCATTTTATTTTATTTTAAAATAATAGTATATCAATGGGATTTGTAACAATAACTGAGACTTGAATGTTTTTGTTCGATAAAAGATGGCGCCACATAGTCCAGATTGTTTTTGATATGCGCAAATTAAACGTAATTTCTTTAAAAACTATAAAGTATAATCTCTTATTTTTATTAAATCGAAGTAGCAAACGAGCATGCAGTCCACTTGATGGTAATTGGCCACTGCCACTCATGGACATCTGTAATCAACTCCAACTCCAGTCCTACCTGTAGTCGGTCCAAGTTCGTTGGTACCCCTTAGGACTAAGATGGAACGTCTTAGTTAAGTATGTCTTCCTTACCACACCCTTCAAACCAGACCACAGTAGCATTGAATACTGCTGTCATTAGGCAGAAATAGGAGTGGCGGTTCCACCGGATTGATACCACGAAGGACTCAACCTTTAGTACCACCACTACCACCTTCTTATTATCTAATTAAAACAAAAACATACTTAAATATAATTCATAATCTCTACTTATAATAAAATTGTAACAGGTCGATGTCTGTATGTACATTGAAGATATCTAAAAAAAATAGATAGGGCATACGTATTTGGTGAAGCAACAGAATCCAAAACAATTATTTTTTAATTTTTTGTCTGTCTGTCTGTTTGTACTCTCATCACTTAAAAACTACTGCATAGAATTGAATGCGTTTTTCACCGATGTATTGCTAGAGGTTTAACTTAAAAATTAGGCATAGACATATATAAAATAATCGGCCAAGTGAGAGTAGAACTCGCACGTGGAGGGTTCCATACCACTAAATATTTCTTAGCATAATAAGGATTAGGCCATAAGCCAGAATCCACTGCGCTAGTATATACTATATTATATTGATAAACGCCATTTGTTAGTAGAAATAACTGGGTTAATACCTGTATACGAAGTTCGATACAAGACAGAAGCTCGAAGGCCAACTAATTGATGTTTAGTTGGATCCTTCTGGTAGTTTCAAGTTTTATGGTGTGCTTAAGGGTAACTATTTGTTACTTAGTATAAGTTGTTATTGATGTGTATGATGTCAGTTATGTTTAAGTATTTACATCTCTATTCCTATGTCTACCTTATAATTGCAGTGTTAAGCACTGCTGTATGTATTCTGGCTTGAAGGGTGGTGAGGGAGAAATATTATCCGTGGTGTAAGTCCTCAGGAGTAGCAACGCATTTGTGGCCTCAAGAAAGACTTTTCTTATCTGGGGTTAATTACAAATGTCCAGCAGTGGCCATTCATTATCAGGTGTACTGCATGCTCATTTGCTACTCTCATTGTACTAATAAATCCCACTGCTGGGTGTGTGACTCTTTTCAGTAACATTTTCTTGGACATAGTTCACGTTGACCAAGTATGGATTGATAGATTTCATTTTGTGAATTAGGTATTTTTTAAAGAATTATCAGAATTATAGTTTTTTACACAATATTTTTTATTATCTTTAAATAAAATTAATTTATTACATACATTTATTTTAAATTCATAATTTTGTCCCTAAATATATTGAGGTAGGATTCACCGAAATCAATTTTAATCATTATTTATTTATGCAGTATTATAAACATTTTATGGTATAAACGATAAGTTTTCATCCACTATTACGTTCCTACATGGAACATGTTTAAAAAAAAACGCTAAAAATTGTTCACCGGTGTCATTTATGAAATCTTTTAGAATTTCATACTCTTAAATTTAATCTAATAACGCTAGAATATTTAAAAAAATAACGTTAAGTTATTTATGTATACATACATTTAGTCCCAATTAATTATGAAACGGAATCCTCTTCAAACCCTTCAGGATCCCGCTCCATTTGATTGGCCACGTCCAAATAAAATACAGCCTACGTCATTACCATAACAAGAATTATATTTAAGCTGAGCCCACATACGTGGATACCTACGACCTTTCTGCTAAAGAGTAAATTGACATTGATAAACGTGTACCACACTAGGGAAATCATGGAAATTGTAATGTGTGGAAAATTCTTCGGGAAACGAATTGTTGAGTGTAATGATATCGATTTGGTGATTCCGAAACATATTCTTTTTCACTTTGGGGAATCGGAATGCTCCGTTTATATGTAATTGTTGTGTATCGTATTAGGTATCGTTTTGATAAATGGTACTGTTATAGCTTAAATAACTTTGTTATAGTGTATTTGAGTCTATCGGGGAAGTTAAATAAAAATCTTGCCTTTATTTCGATGTTTTCCGTAATATTTACTTTTATATGTGTACTCCTTTTTGGACTTTTATAACTAAGAACTATGAAATTTAATGATAATACCGGTTTTTTATTTAATGGGAACAATGAAAAAGCATGCTACCATTATCACTGTCGTTTCTGATTTATATGTAAAAATGTTATTTAAGGTCAATGTCATGATGTTTTAATACTTGTAGCAACAAGTAATATGCCTTGTATTTATATAGGAGCTCTCTCCTATTGAATAGTTAC
>DWMA01000231.1:0-12936 GCA_018252035.1 Urbanus sp. 3 SS-2014
ATATTATTGACGTTCAAAAAGTATTCTTGTAAAGAATCTACTTTGAATAAAATATTTTTGATTTTGATTTTGATTATGTAGTATAGAGGTTAAATTACATCGCCGATTCTACTACCTGTATTCGATTCCTATTCTCCCTGATTCTATTCGTAGGCATTTGAAATAAGTAACTATTCTTAAATACATATATGCAATAATCTATAAAAAGAGAGAGAAACGATTAAATAATCATAATACACTATTACCTATCTTTGCTCTATTGATAAGTACTAAGGCCAATTATGTGAGAGAACAATAGTTTATACAAAGAAAATTTATAAATATTAACAATTATTGCACAATTAGGTTTCACAATAATATTATAAGAACGTAATAATGCTAATAATCTTTCTTCAGCCTGTACCTAGAATCTAAACTTTAACCGTTCATCTCACAACTGGCATTTACCAGCGCTAGATAATTAAACATAATTATATTCAATTTAACGTAATTATGAATTCCTATCTATATTAAAATTATACAGACAAAACAATAACACGGAACAATTAAATTCTGAATAATAAATTGGCGTTCAGCACGATATGATAAAAAAACTTAGATGACTTTAAAATAATGCTTGTGAATGAACTTAAAATTAATTAAAACATTGACTCGCTTGCGTATGATGCACAATTGGTAGGTACTCGCAGCTTGCGCAAATATTAATCAGTAAGGCTTGCACGATATCTCATGATGTGCCTAAGATGGAGTAGCCATGGACTAAATATCTTCACAATAATTAAGTCAAAGTTCCTCGCGGACAAAGTAAATTATTTAAAAATATCTACCTACTCGTATGACCCTAATTTTCAGTAAAGCTAAGAAACTAAAAAATGGCTTTTTTAATTTTCTTGTAATCAATATTGTTATTACTCATTGAAATATTTCGTCACAGTATTTAACAGTTGAATTGAATAAGACACTTTTTTAAGGAATTACGAGTACTTTGGTAGATATACCTACCTACCTAAATTTAGTCACATGCTCGCATGCCATTAATAAATTAAATGGCAGCCATTGTAAGATGGTAAGTAAAAATTAAAAATAATATACTTAATTATTAATTTTATTAATGATTTGTCGATGAAATTAACTATATTATCTCATTAAAAGGCTCCCGAAGATATTCCATATATATTATGTACCATGTATAAAACTCGTAATAGTAGGTAAGAGTATGTCCTTGTTTCGACCTATCCAAGGGAAAACCTGTGGAAAAATCTACTACAGCTTGGTAGAGATTAAAAACAACGTATCTGTTATTATTGTGCTACAATATCATTACTCGCGATATTTTACAGATGTCGGGGAATTGCCATGGTACATCAGCATGTACTGGATATTCTACAACATCGGCGCCGCGGTTGCCGTTATGATCACAGCTCTTTACTGGATTCTGCTTTATGACCCATGTGAGGAAATATTAGAATTTTACTTCTTTTTAATTTCCTGATAATTAAAACTAAAACTAAAACTAAAAATTAAAACTAAAAATTTAAAACTATTATAAATAAAATAATCCTTCTAAAATAGCCGCGTTAGGCATGGTTCCCAAAACGCTGGCGGCGTTTCCTTGTTGAATAGCAAGGCTTAACCTTTGAGCAAAATAGCCGCCAGCCCTTTGGTCTCCGGAAGCGAGAACAAGCTTCGTCGACATATCTGACATGAATTTCTTCATGTCAGATGACCATGGACCCATCGTCTCTACTGCAAGCGCCGCAAACAAGTAATTATCCATTAGATTGCTATATTTGCGGCGCTTTAGAGTCAATTGCTTAGAGCTTCTGTTAATTGTCAAGATTTTATTAACAGGAGAAGATAGAAAAGCTAGAAGAGGACAAGAAACGTCGTCTCCAGCTATACGTGTTCGTGTCGCGATGTGTGGCACATCCGTTCAACGCGAAACAACCCACCGACATGACCCGACGGCATACGAAGTTGACGCCGCATCAGCTAGAGACCATACAGGCTAGGTTCCAGGTAAACACTTCGCAAATCTTTGGATTACTTTTCAGATCTTTATGAGTTAGTTGTTGAGGGAAATTCAAGTTACCTGATCCGATTTGTTTCTTATTATTTATTTCTTTATTTTTTATTTCTTATATTTTTCTTCCATTCACTCCCTTCATCCTTATTGATTTTCCCAACAGGCTTTCCTGAAAGGCGAGACACAGATTTTAGCAGACGAGGCGTTCCAAAATGCAGTTCAATCGTACCACGACGTATTCCTCAAGTCAGAACGAGTGGAACAGATGGTCAAGTCGGGCGCCTGCTCCCATCACGACTTCCGTGAAGTTTTCCGGAACAACATCGAGAAAAGAGTCAGGTTTGGAAAAACTGGATAATTTCGTTTTAATCGTACTCATTAATAAATTTACTAGAATTAACATTTGGTTAGGTTAATGGCCCAGTAATTTTTTTTAGATTTCTCAACTTTAAAACTTTTCTGTATAATTTCTCCCTTGTTAAATTTAAAAAAAAGCGAGATGGAAAATCAATAGCTACCAAAAGGTTGTTGTAAGTTCTTAGTTCACTCCACAGATCACTACCGGATATAGATGGCCTCAGCAAAGAGACAGTTCTGACAACTTGGCTCGCGAAGTTGGACTGCATCATGAAGGGAACGGGTAAATGTCTCGACTTATTTAATAATTCCAAGCTCGATATAGTGTCTGTATGGAAACTGTAAGCAAAGAATAAGATATTGGTTATGTTAAACATGACAATACTAAATTATGAGTTATTGATACTATTTAAATACACCGCAGAAAATAAAATGCATGAAAACTTGTGTAATTTGATAATAGAATAAAACAAATATTTAACAACAATATGATTGATTTATTTAAGAACGGTTTGTGCATGAAACAACAATGATAATAGGAAGAGAAAGAAAGAAAAAAGTGATAAAAGAGAATTGCCGGATTGACGTAAACCAACTTATTTTTGCTTACAATATCCATAAAAAGAGTGTATTAGAGAGTGATGTCGAAACTGATGATAAAACGCATGTCGCTATGTGTGTCCAGCATAAAGACAAGCTTGAGTCTGCCTCTGAATGTTTGTGATAAATCTGTGTGCCAATCGCTAGATTTTTATTTACTTTAAACAATTCTGAAACCTACATATTAATATCACTTTAAATGAAATTTAAATTATAACAAAGTTAAATCAAATTTAATATGTAGCGTACTAATAAATTTAAAGGAGGCTGGAGGTAAGATATGTATTCTAGTGTCAGATATTCTAGGTAAATTCTTAGGGGTGGCAACAAATTTGCAACCTAATTTAACACTATGTTCTGTTTGAGGTCAGTTATTCATGTCTGTGGTAGTGACCACTTAACAGCAGGTGGATTACTTTAGTTATATAAATAGTAGACTGAAAAGTTCTTTGTTTCTCAGTCCTCAAGGAACTTTGTATTTGAGACTAGACTTAAAAATCCTAAGCAGTTTACCTGACGTAAGCTACACGGTCATTTACTGATTACAAAATGCTTTTAGGTTGGTTATGGAAGTCTATTACCAGTACTGTATGCCTTGGGAATCGAAATCGAATTGTCTCAAAGGCGAACTGATAGTATTTTCTTAAGTACTATCAAAAGTTTATAATACTTTTCAATTTGATGAAGCTTTTTTAATAGAGTACGTTGTTTTGGTTAAATTTGAGTTACTACAGGACATTTTAGATGATTAGGAGTCATCTAATTTTGATTTTATTTTGATAATCTGATATTTAAATTAAATTTAAACAAGAATTGACTTACATAATAGTTAATATGTAGTTATAATAAGAACTGTACAAAACATAAGTAATTCAATAAAATATTAAAATAGATACGACTATAAAAAATATACTCTACAGGAAACCTTACTTATAGATATTTGTATTGCCTGAATGCTCATTAGTAAGTGTGTAATTTGATCCTAATGGATTAGAGAAAATGAAATTGTAACATTTTTAACAAGTTTTTCTTTGCAACACAATGAAAGGACTTTTAACGAAAACTTTTATAAAATTACATTTAATGTTTGCTAAAGACTAAAAAGTAATCAAATCAAAAGTAATGATCTTAAATAAAAAGTTAGTATTATTTGAAACTTGAAAATAGCATACAAAATACTTTATTATACTTATAGCAATAAAATATCTAGGTTTTTAGGGAAAGTAGAACTATTGGATCGTATGAATTAAGAAAAAATAAGGTGTTACAAAATTATAATATTAAAGTAAAATAAATTTTAGAAGATGTGATGACCGGTTTGACCTCACAGGGTTATAAAAGTGAACCTGTAAACTCTTGTCGAGAAATTATCGACAAACTCAGTGACCTTTAAACGTAAATAAATTGAACAACCTTCACGCTGGAGTACTAGCTTATCTGTTTTCAATCAAAGGGCACTTTGTCATGGAAAGAACAATCGAAAATGCTTCCAAAGCTTTTCAAACGAAAACAAACAAAAATCCTGAATAAAAGATAAGTAGGTAAATTGACTTTACCTCCGTTAATAAAGGATGTGAAATCAAAAGAAATTATAATAGCATTGTTATTGTTATAATAAAAGAATGTTACAATATCATTTTTTACTTTAATGATTATGAGCATTCATTACTTTTCAAAATTGTTACCACTCTGACCAATCTTAATATTATTGGAAATGTTGTTACGGTGATCAAACTAAACGTGTATTAATTATATTGGCAAGAATTGTTATAATAACTAATAGTATCAACATAATCATTAAATGTAATGCTACTGTGTGTCTATTGTAGAAAAAATGTGAAGCTGACGCAAACGACAGTCCCAAACGATTTATCTCAGAAACCTCTTATAATGCTGATGTAGACTGAATTATACGAACCCATTTAGTAAAAGTGGTGACTCGGGAAAATGCGAGGAAAATATATTACATCTAAGTAGTCAATACTTCTTTCAGAGTAGTTTCCAATACACCTTTATCACAACAAAGCTTCGACTAAAATTTGTAAGATAATGGTGACTTATATAGGTTATAATAACGATATTATTACACATTTAAGATTCAAATATAAACGAATTCTACGAATACATGCCCAGTAAAATCATACGTCACTTGTGTTATTACAGTTAATAAAATATAGCGCACGTTAACTTCTTATGGTTAATCTATGCTTATAGTAGACGAAGTTGATGGCAAACAAACAGAAAGTGGTGTCTTTTCTCCAAGATACTTTTATTATAATACCGTTTGAATATGATACTTCGGAGTCAATTTTTGAAAATCTATTGGGTCTGTCGTTTTGGTCTTGCTATCGATGTCAGTAACCTTGTTTAACCCAAAATGTGTGTCGCCTGCATCTGTCTCACTCTCTGTGTTTCTCTCCCTCTCTCTCACGACATGTCTCTCACACACATCCCGAACAGGAATAACAGGTATCACATAATAAACTGTTCATTGAGATTTTCCTATTCTTCCCACATTTACGCTTTTGTCATGTGTGATTGCTTGTTTGATATCGATGTTGTGTGTGGCTTTTGGGTCTGTTTTAATTTTATCCATTTCAATTTTACTAACTCTATTTCTTGCTAATTTTCAATCTTACCTAGTTCTTCTTTATGCTATCTCCATAATAATTAACATAGAATCTTTAATAGTTATTTTAAATTCTTATATAAATATTCATTCAAAATCATAATTGTACTTCAGGTACACAAAAGTTTATGCGTAAATACTTTTAAAATAATTATGTTTTAGCATTTTATTCTAACAGATATATTGTGTTAGGTTCCAAAGATTTTAAAGATTCAAAAATATAGTGAATAACATCGAATTAATATAGATAGCCTGCTAAGTGAATTTAATTCATATACTTACATATTTTATTATGATAAAATTAAAATGGTCTCGATTTTTGGCAATGTTTGGTTTTCACACTGTTTTTTATCGTGAATAATGAACACTTAGAGTTTAATACAAAAATTAAATTTCAAGCTAAATTCCAGGTAAGTATATTAATGAACTCACATTAACATGAAGCATACCTTTGTTAACATTCAATACTTCTATTCTATAACTTCAATGGGGTCTTTAATTAAGTTAAATATAAGCACACAAAGTTACATCTTTATTTACTTTAATGTTATTTACACGCACTTATTAACAGGATCAAAGCCACGTTCTCTTTCATGTTTTACAATTTTATTCTATTATTAACAAATTGTACTTCATAATTATATTTAATTACTACATAATTATATTTCACAGCCTGTTATGTATGTTTCTTTTACAAATTTCACGACAAAGCACTATTTTGAAACATTTGAATTTTGAATTCTGGGTCACATTGATGTTGGGGTTTACAAAAGTGGGTTTGTTCATTGAAGCGTCTTCTTCGTCCGTAAACTGCTATAACATTAACAGGTATACCAGGCGATGATGAGTCGAAGAGACCATCTAGAGCACAGCAGCAGAGCCTGAACGCTGAGTGCATTCTGAGCAAGGAGCAGCTGTATGACATGTTCCAGCAAATCCTGGGAGTCAAGAAATTCGAACACCAACTTCTCTTCAACGCACTATTGGTAAGTTTTTTAGGACAAAAGTAGCAACCGAGCATGCAATTCGTCTGATGGTAAGTGGCCGGTCACCTAAGGACATTTGTATATGTAAGTTACCGATGATAAGATTACCTGAGGTCTAAACCTGAGGTTGATAACAGACGCGTTGCTTATTCATACTAATTTGCTGATATAAAGCAGAAATGTTTTATCGTAGTAAATATGTACCAACGTAATACTAATTGTAAGCAAAATGTTTCAAGATTTTAAGTAAAGAAAATATCGAAACAGAAAACCTTTTATCTCAGGATCATAAGCATTAAAGATTAAATAACTTGCCAAGTCTTAAGCAGTTGAATAAACAAGAATAAAAATGAAAATCTATTTAACATAAAAGAAAAATACTCCGAAATACACTTATCAAATTACTAGAAGTCGAAGGTTGCCAAAGCACATCTTAAGCCAACGGAATGGTTTTCAGAAGTAACATTTATTTTTCTTGACTCTGGCAGATTTCCAAAATGACCTCTGAATTAACTGTAGCGCCAGGAGACCTACTTATTTTACCAGCTAACGTTTAACTGCTTTCTTTAGCGATTGAACAAACTTTTCCTTTGACTATTCTGAAAAGAACGGCATGGGAGACAATTAAAAAGTGCTTCTTGAGAACTTGTTTCGCCCGTTTTTATCTTGTGAAACGAAAAATGAAATGTTGAAAGCTATTTGTTTTGAGCGCTTAAATTAATTGTTCACCGCTTTTTATCCGACTAAGTTAAAGGTAAAACGAGGGTTATGATTTCAGTATCTTTACCTTCTCCTAACGTAACAAAAAATCCGTTAATTTGAGCTTGTCTGTGATGATTAAGTAACGTGTTTTAACTACCTTTGTTAACAAAAAACTCAGTGATATTTTTTATAATACCTACTTCCTTACATTTAGAAGCCTGTGTTCAATATTAGAGACCATGCGATACAATAGGTGAAATTAATTATACAATTAATACTTTTTTCTCACAGCTTGATTCAGCAGATGAACAAGCAGCAGCAATAAGAAGAGAACTGGATGGAAGAATGCAGAAAGTCAATGAAATGGAACGGGTAAGAAATATCTATTATCTTCCCATCTTTTTGCTATAACTACCCTTATGGATGAAATAGATAAAAATCTTCCTATGAATGCCTCATGGAAAGTAGTTTCATTGAGCTTTGGGAGCTTTAATAATTGACGCTATTTCGTTATTAAATATAAAACGACTTATATTCTTCGTATTGATTTTTCAGAACCGCAAACTGATGCCGAAGTTCGTGCTGAAGGAGATGGAATCCCTCTACATCGAAGAGTTGAAGTCTTCAATCAACCTCCTCATGGCCAATTTGGAGTCCCTTCCCGTATCCAAGGGCGGGGCGGACTCCAAATATGGCCTGCATAAAATCAAGCGGTATAATCACAGGTCAGTATTAAGAAATAGATAATTGTATACTAAACTTAACGACATTTTGGGTATTAGGGATTTAAGAAATATATATTTTTCTGACATTGGTAATTGAGAGAATGATGACGACGAATTTGGACTTTTTACCAAATTTTCTGAATTTAAAATACTGGAAAATATTATTATTGCTTTATTAGAAAATTAAAGCCTCAATTATTAAAAAAACCTGTTTTACCAAAAGTTTTACCGAACAATCTGTTGTTAAAAAATGAAAGTTAATATTTAATTTAAGATCTATAAAAATAAATAAGTAGTAAATTTTTTAACAACTTTTTCAGAAATTTTTGATTATACGTGTTTTCATTTTCTTATGATATATTATAATGTTAAATTATATAAAGAGGATCATCATTGGCAGATAATATATTTAAGCGTTATTACCTAACTACTTTTAGAATTAATATTAAATTTAGATTTAAGATAATTGGTTAAGTTATTGAAATATGTTGCTCTAAAATTATGATTATTTTATCCTTATTCTAAATTATTTTATCAGCACTCCAAATTATGTTTCCTTTGCAACTGTTCATTGTGACGTCTATCCAAAAACATTAACTGAACAAAATATATAATAATAATCCAAATTATAGTACACACTTAGATATTAATCAAATTCATTATACTAAACCATTTTAATAATTAGTTTTGAAACTCAAGAATTATCATTGAGAGGGACAATACGATAATAGAAGACTTAAGAAAAGGAAATAATAATTTAAACAACCAAAAGATTCATTTAATTAAAGTTCGTTTAAATTTACTAAACTGTTACTATAGAAGTAAAAGTGAATGAATTTGATTACACATCTAGAAAAACTATATAGACAGATCCTCAATGTTTTGTTAATCTACTGTACACTGTCATTATTTCTACTTGTTCATTTCTGTTTTGATTTTTCTGTCCCTGGCACATAACCGGACGGTATATATAAAGGAAGTACAAGTAATGAGTACATAAATGATAATTTTGAGCACGTGTCTTGTGTAGAAGACCTGACACCTACCCGGCCTGAACCTACAATTGATATTTGGAATCCTAATGTTGTCATTATTAGACCACTGTAGTGATAGACAGTAACATAGAGTAGCCTAGATAAACTTATGAAGATTCAATCATAAAACTGTGAACTGTTTTCATACCAACAACAAATTCAAACACTAAGTTATTAACAATAAGAAATAGATTGGATATAGATAGCAATGATGAATTGGATGAAAAATGTATCAATGTTGTTTCTTCATCAGTTAATAGTAACGTACTTACAAGTCGATACCAAGAAGTAACTCACATACAAATCGCTACAAAACTCACAATCGTGGTCATTATAAAAATGAATCAAATGACAACAAAGGGAGAATCGCTTCCACACCACTGCCAGAAGACAAAGAGCTTGCTGTAACTCGAACAACTGTAGAAAATACTTGAAACTTTTAGCAGATTTCGCTAGCCAACGTACCAGATATAGTTTTACAACGCATTCTTAGCCAGAGCCGTAGTATAAGATGCAATACAAACTTTATAACATTATATTGAACATACATAATTTATATGAGCTTACAAAAAGATACAAGAGCTTACCACTTCACTTTTGATTTCCACTTCTTTTCTTTTATTATTTTCATTTTCTCTTCTTCTATAACTATATTAACTACTTATATTAAAGATAGGATTAATGGTCTAGTTGAGTGATGAATGCTTCGGCTTGAACAGGGCTTCGCTTAGTTATAAATGCATTATAAATTATCATTACTCACCTTAAGTTCCTTAGATACCTAAACATGTATATTCCATAGTCTATGTAACATTTTCCATTTGCTGTGCTTAATCATTCTTGGTATCGGTGATGGTTCCATTTTGAATGCCACCTTTTTATTCTATGGGCTTGTGAATGTCTCCCATAACCCTTTTTTATAAAACTTTATTATTATATCCTGTAATGTTCAATCCAATGTATTTATACTTGCTAAATATTAATGTTCCATTTCTTATACCTGACAATATTTCCTTATATAAATTCCATATAACATTAAAATCTCCATTGTATTCATTTTTGTGAAAATTAACAACATCAATTCCAATATTATCAATATTCATCTCTGAATTAACTTCTTGCAACGCATTAAATTAATGGTTATGTTCAATCAAAACGGTGGTGGTTATGTTAGTAGAAATGCTGGACCGGATCCGAGTCCAAGGTTGAGTAAGCAGCTATGTTTCAGATCACAAGGATCTCTTGCCAACAAGCTGACTGGCGAAGCAGATGGGGGAGACGTGGATACTCAGCTAACAAAAATGGATGTGGTTCTTACATTCCAGATTGAGGTAAAAATCGATAGACGTGATATGATGGCGAAAAGATGACATATTACTAGTTTATAAATTCTACTAAATTAGGGATGAATGTATTATAAAAAAATAGACCGTACTTACGGTTAAGAATTTATTTGAAAAACTTACTTGCAGCGAAGACAGATTTAAATAATAAAATGGTAATTCTTATAAGACCAGTATAGTTTAATTGTAACAATTAATTAAATCTGGTCTTGAATTAAAATAAATTCTAGGTGGTAGTTATGGAAGTTAAAGGCCTGAAGTCTTTAGCACCAAACAGAATCGTATACTGCACTATGGAGGTTGAAGGAGGTGAAAAACTGCAGACAGATCAAGCTGAAGCATCGAAGCCTATGTAAGTATTGTAAATGATTTTAATGTTATAAATAATGCACAGACATGCACATTTTAAAGTTTATCGTAGCTCACCAGAATAACAAATGAAAAACTAATTGTAAGTAAATTCTAGTAAATCAGAAGCACAGAAAATCATTAATAAAGTTAAACACGTAAGTAATGGAGAACCTTAATCTCGTAGATTTGTTCTAGCAACCATTTGTATCGTATGCAGGGAAATATGAAAGTATGTACTTTAATTAGCGACTTTGTAGTAACGTATAAACAAATTCCTAATGAATTGTGTGAAACTATAACATCGCTTAATATCTCATAAGAAAAATAAGAAAAAAATATTAATGATTTACAAATAATACAGGTGGGATACTCAAGGTGATTTCAGCACAACACAACCGTTACCAGCAGTGAAAGTGAAGCTCTACACAGAGAACCCAGGAGTTTTATCTTTAGAAGATAAAGAACTGGGCAAGGTTGTGCTTAGACCAACACCACTGTCGAGTAAGGTTAGTGAACTCTTCCGGGCCAAATAAATAACTAATGAACAATAACAATGATTGAGAAGTATGCAGTCTTAAATGAATGAAAACTTAACGTGATAAGGCTACAGCTTACAATATTATATCTATAGAAATTAAACGTGCAAGTACTTATATATTATAAAGTTGTGGTATAAAGTACGGCTATTTAAAAGGGCTATAACTGATAGACTGATGATAAACACTGGATTAATAACACTTACTTCATATTATTTCTTATTTCAGGCTCCAGAATGGCATCGTATGACTGTTCCCAAGAATTTGCCCGACCAGGACCTAAGGATCAAAATCGCCTGTCGAATGGACAAGCCTCTGAACATGAAACATTGCGGGTAAATCTTAAAAACATTTATTCGTTTGTTCTATTTTGATTATTTTGTGGATTGGATCGTGCGAATGTTTTACTCCTTTCATTGTAACTGTGTTGCTGTGTTCTGTTTTGAAGTGTGTGGAAAGAAAAACATACTTTTTTGCGTCGTTTCAAGTTAGCCCTCAGGGTTAGCAATTATTTTTTGGCACACTCTATATGCGGCACAGGCCACCATCATGTTTGTTGGGTACTTCTAAATCATATTTACAAAATGTATTTTCTTTCGACTTCCAGTTACCTCCACGTGATCGGCAAAGCAGTGTGGCGTAAATGGAAGCGACGGTACATGGTGTTGGTGCAAGTGAGTCAGTACACCTTCGCACTCTGCTCCTACTAGGATAAGAAGTCGGAGCCGGCTGAGATGATGCAGCTTGATGGATTCACCGTAGACTATATAGAGCTGGCCAGTGGTAAGACTTTAATACTATTTTTTCGCTAAACTTATTAACGCGGAAGCAAATGGTAATTTAGCCCGCGGTTTTTTGGACAGGCTCTTGCTACATGCTACAAGCCATGCTACAAACCAGAGTATTAAATTGTAGGAGTCAGTAAGGGCAGTAAATTTTAATAGCCTACTGGCACTAAATATCCAAATCCGCCACTGCCCCCTTTTTAAAATGGACATAGCTACAATACTTATCTCCAAATATAATACTTTAAGAATTCATTTGAAGTAATAATGTCAATTAAGAAATAGACATAATATATATTTTACTAGCAATTTTTGTGCTGATTAATTATATGTTTTCTTTTTTTTTTTGCAGCACAACTGATGGTCGGCCAAGGTACGAGTACGTTAACATTTTTATCTTTTTAATATGAATCTTAGATAATAAATAATGAAACTGGTTATTTTGCAGATGTTACAGAATAGTAATCTGACTGCCTTTCTAAACTTTTTGTAGACATTGCAGAATAATACTAATCTGAATGGCTAAAGTATTCTGTAGATATTGTAGAATAATAATCTGACTGGCTAAACTGTTTTGTAGACATTGTAGAAAAATAATCTGACTGGCTAAACTATTCTGTAGATATTGTATAATAGAACAATAATCTGACTGGCTAAACTAATTTGTAGACATCGTAGAATAATCTGACTGGCTAAACTATTTTATAGACATTGCAGAATAATCTGAATGGCTAAATTATTTTGTAGACATTGTAGATAAATAATCTGACTGGCTAAACTATTATGTAGTTATTGTAGAACAATAATCTGAACTAATTTGTAGACGTTGTAGAATAATCTGATTGACTAAACTATTTTGCAA
>DWMA01000232.1:0-12922 GCA_018252035.1 Urbanus sp. 3 SS-2014
ATTTCAACCTCGGACCTCCCGATTGAGAGGCCAGTTACAACCACTGCCTTATGGTCCTTATATACATACATCATATACATACATACCTACATTGAAGTAACAGAAAAACTTTAGGAACTTGATAATATTATAAACATAATATCACTAAAATATATTATTATTATCATCACCCATATTTACCTCCTTGAGATCTGTCTGGAAAAAGAAGGAACCATTAAGACCAGAATTGTGAGTGCTACTCTCCCTAATCTTCGCATCCGAAGCTGTAGGATAAGAAATCCCTTCAGTCTGCCACTTGTCACAAATAAATACAACCAAGTTTCCTGTCAAGGATTTAACAATCTACTACTACAGAACGGGCCTTAGTGGGTACCCACCCATTAGATGGAACAAAATGTAAATGTTGAACTATGATTAAAATCTGTAATTATTACGTACCTATAAGTAATGTTATTACCTATACTATACACACTACATGGGATGTAAGACCTCAATGATCGGTGATGCGTGGAAAGCTCAAGTGAATGTCCTGACTTTAATCGATGTACGCTACACATATATAATTACTAGTACTATCACTTACCGGCTATAATGCCATCCATCTGCAGCAAAGCAGCTTCCAACAACTTTGCAGGATCAGATTCAGGCGATGTTGGATTGTTATCGTCATCAACTTGCGTAGTTTTGCCCATCCCACTCACTAAACTTTCCCTCGTTAGATACAAAATACACAGTATAAAATACAAACTGTATTTAACTTATCAGTAATTAATATAAAATGTATCAAAAAGTTAACTTTCTCTATCTAGTCAACAAAACTTTGACGTTAACTATTCGAAGCTATTGCTGTTTGTCAAAAGTGTTTCCATGTCAACAATTTGTAATCCCCCCTTTACTAAGAGAATAAATATTTAAATCATGATTTTAAGCCATGCCCACGGCCTGCATCATTTCAAATATTTGTAAATTATTTTTTACCGGTAATTTAGCAACTTACAATTACATGACAGAGAAATATAATAAAAATCTGCGGACTGGTAAAATGTGCAATAAATTGTATGTTGGCAACATAGACTTGAAATTAACCCCCAGACACCCCAGCTGTACACACTCGACCGAGTACAATCATGATACATCAAACGTAGATATACGTTCCTTCATTTCTATGGTTGCTAAATATGTTGAATTAAGATGATGTTCGATAATGTAAAGAGGAGGGAGTTGGAGGAGGTATATATTTAAATAATTATATTACATAACATTAAAAAATAATTTCAGCTTTTTGCCACGAGACACACACTCAACGAGTGTGAATGGCCGGCATACATTTAATAATAAATAAATAAATAACGCTTCACACTCATAGCCCCACATTAGGATTTTCTCCTGTGTCGATATGTAAGAAAATAAGAAATTGTTATACGTCTTTAGCATAATGGATTAAATTTTTCTTTATGCAGTCTTTTTAATGGGAGTATATCACAACGAAAGTAATCACTGAAAAAGTAATAAACATACACTCCAATAGATGAATTAAAATATAAACTATTTTCTTATAATAGGTTGGGGAAAGTATTGCAAAACGGTAATTTTTTTCAGTATATTAACATCATCATGGTCCCATTTTTTCAGGTTTTCAGTACAAATTTTGGGACTTAGGGTCATCCATGAATTACATCACACGTTACACGGAGAGGAAGGAGGTCGACAAGGGGGGTCTAAATTTTGTGACGTCACATAATCACAATTTTGAACTGCTGTTTTAATTTAATTATTTCTATGTATTTCTCAAAATATAAGACGACCCACTAGGGGGGTGGAGCTCTCTAAAACTCTAACTGTGACAAGGGGGAAGGAGGGGTCAAAAAAAATATGGAATTCGTGTCCCTCAATTTATAGAAAGCCCCTTATTATAAAAAAAATGCGGAAAGTAGTAATATATAATCTGATTATTAATTTTTGCTGAGAGCCTAAATAGTGGTGATGAACACACTTTCTATTGATCAATAGCATCCACTTTCACATTAATGTCATGAGCTGTTTTCAATAGAGATCTGAATCCATGGTTCTACGTTATGAAGAATATCTATGCTGATAAATACACTCAAATATCGATGTCGTTCGTGTACCCCTTGGTGTACCCCACATTTTCTGTCTGTATATAAAAGTATAATTTATTTTGTCTATTGATCGCACTCATAGTTTTTTTTATTCGGTCAATAATACGCAAAATTGAAATTCGAAATGGAAATAAACAAACTTTATAATTTATTATATACTTTATTATTTTATTAGACCCTTTACCAAATTATTTTAAGTAAATAAATAAAATTACATACTCGGTAATAAGTACCAATTTTTATCCTAAATCATCATACCAAGATGATAAGATAATAAATCTATCAACTGCAAATAAACTTTATCATAAAAACAAGCAAAACAGCCATATTGCAAATATTTCACTTTATATAAATAACTCTATTCATTAATTTTTTATAGAACATGTAAATATTATTTAATGTGACAACAGTTTAAAATGCACACGTCTAAATATATAGATACATATACATATATAATTTATTTAAATAAAATTTCGAAAACATGTTTCATATCCAAGTTATTACTGATCTAAGGCACAATCTGCTAAAATTTGATATAGTTTACTATCACTCATCGTTCCAAACTGATTGATCTTAAAACATTTCATTCAATATTCATAAAATTACATTGTTACTTTACTTATTTATAATAACATCATAAATGTAACAGAAAAATATTAACGACACTCTCAATCATTAAAATAATTGCTTTTCTCCTATCTTACATGTTAGACACATAACAACTTAAAACGAAATTAAAAGGTTGGTAAGCTGTGTTTTGGTATTAAGGTGAGGATTGCTACACTAAAGTATTCATGTAATTTATGTAACATGGATCGTGGATGGCGAAAATAATACCATTCTCAAACAGGGCATCGGAAAAACTGACAACCGACTGTTACATAAAATAATTAAATTGTATTTTGGACTCCGAAATATAGATATAAATTATGAAAAAATACTCTCCACACGAAAGTATGAATAGTATTTGGATAATGGTCACTACACCGCTTGTTGGAGACTGCCGATGATAGCACTGTGCCAACGGAACCGGTTACGTCGTAAATACGTCTTGAGCTCAAAGCCCAATTTAGGTCACTCTGTGTGAGAATGGGCTACCAATTGGAATTTCTAATGACGTCATATTCTAAACAAAAAATGTTAAAGTACATAGTTGTTGCCACCTTGACTTGATGATTTTAAAATTATATTGTAACAAACAGATATAATTTTAAATATGAGATTTATACGTCCTACCTATAACAAAATTGTTAATCAGGTGTTTCAAAAATACTGCAATAATTAACTACACAATTGACTTTGCATTTACTGTCTTAAAACAAAGTTCAATACTTCCCAGTTTGCAATACAACTATAACCACTAAAAATAAAACATTTACATCCAACAATTAACAAGTTATTTTCTGCATTATGAAAATAATCTAATAAGGAGAATCAATTCGTTATTAGATTTTTTTTACAATTCATCCTACTTCGATTAATTAAAATTCAACTACTTCTGTAAACTTCTGGAATTTTAGTAAACATTTATAGTTAAGATCTGTCCTTAACGATCATCTAAACTCTATAAATATATTAACTCTATTAAATATTAAAGGCAATATCTATCGTTAGATATGGACGGATTAAGTAAAGGCGCCCAATGGGGGTTACCGATTAATAATATTAATAGCTCTTATATAATTCTACACTTACAACTAAATCGCGGCGTAACGGTAGAAACCAACCAATATAAATATATAATTATATGTAAATATTCAAGTCTACACAATATAACCAACAATGAAACAGCATAATATAAGAATCTCTATAAATAAATATGTGTTGCATGTTTCAGGTAACTCACTATTAAGTCCACGCGCCATGGACGGACTACCGCACCGCCGACTTCTACTCTAGCACAAAATTGAATAACAAAACATAACTTCGTTGGTAAACATAATTTCAGTTCCACCTAAGTCAATTTCGTAAACTTAACAGGCAAGACCACAACCGATATTAAGTACTTATTAGCTACAGGAATGTAAATCTGAGGTCAAGAAATCTACATATTAAGATAAATGGAACGGACCAATGACATTAATAAATAGTACTGAAAAGAAAAAAAAAACAAATATAAACATACTTATTTTATCATTATATTATCAGCAATAAATAACACAATTTGGATAAGATCTCCCTACACTTCTGCTTTTAATAAGTAATTTCTTTTAAAAGTTGAGCACAATTCTTTAAGTTAAAATGCATTAAGTTTTTCATAGCCATTATAGCTGTTGTATTGTAAGTGATGCCATCAAATATAAATCAATCAATAACTATCATTAAAATCGTTGTGTTGAGATTAAACATAAAGCAACAAACAATAGACACCAAAAACAGCACGCGAAATTTTAGAACTAACAAATAAAAAATAAACTGCAACATTCATTGGAATGTTGAATTATCATATTTATACTTTTGTGCGTTTAAACACATAGGATAGGTACCATAGTCACATTGTTGAGCCTAATTGAAGTTATTGAGCAAGTATTGCACATTGCAATTGGCTACGTCGATTTTCTATACATAATTAATAATTTTAAGTACATAAAATAGATTTGTATAATTTAGAAATAAATAAAAACAACAAAGTATAATTAAATGTACATAAGTATTAGTCGTGGACTTGCATCACATGCTCTAATAGAAAACGAACAAAAATGGAATGTAGTAGAATTTATAATTCTTGTCTGCAATCACAATAATTAAACAATCATGATAATATATAGGCTTTGCCTTAGTATAATCTTCTCATCAACAGCAAAATGTAAAAATATATTAATTTGTACACTCTTAATCATTTTTTCTAATAAACATTTGTAAAATTTACTATCGCACCAAAATACTCTATAAATATCTCGTTTTACGCTCGTGTACTATTAAGTACTGTGAAATGAAATAAAAATAAATAAAACGTTCCTAGAATATAATTTTAAGTATCACTTCTCATTCCCCACCAAAGGCTAAATCAATATAACAGTGTCATATGGAATGTTAATTTCAATTTGGAATGCACACATTTATAATTGGATGTACCTTCGTTACTCTTGAATTGCTCCAATTAATTAGTTTCCAGATTGTAGCTAAATTCATACTATGCATCAAACCCACAATTATTTAAATACTAAAATATCCATACAAATATCTTCGCACATTTAACTACTATTACCACTAAATAACCCTCACGTAATTTGCACTTTTTAAAATTATAATAGCTTCGGGGGGACGTTCAGCGTATAGCAAATTCGAAGCTCTTTCACCTGTAATATGCCCGATAAATTTATTTCTAACAATTACATGAGATGATTGAAAATAATTACAACAGGATTAGTCGGAATGAAGTAGATATGTTGCATCTCGAACGTAGTGAACATGAAAGGTGAAGTATCTTCGAAGTGCTTACGTACTATGCACACAAACCTGGTGCAAGTGCATTAAAACAAAAGTCAGTGATTGTCGAACAGCCCCCCGGCAAACAGTCATTGGTGGCTCTTGCTCAGAAGGTGGGAGTTGAACTCGTAGACATTACAGCACTGCTCACCACAGATGTTGCACTTCCAGGGATTGGAGTCGCAATGGCAACCCTTGTGCAAGAAGTACAGGGTCGAATCGGGGAACGTTATGGAGCAAAACGTACAAACAAGTGATGAGGGCAACATCGCGGCGTCGCCGTGCGTTGACGTTATCACACCACCTTCCGATGGAGAGGCTCTGGATGTCTATGAACATAAAACTTTTGTTAATTACTATGACAATTGACCAAAAAAGGGCAGGATTTCTTACTTGCAAGTGCTCCACTTCAAACCTAAAAGCAATCAAACTAATTTACTGTATTCTATGAATGTAATGGTATAAACAAGCAGGCATACACATGCCAGGATTTTCATAGTAATTGTACAATTCACCTGAAATAGAACTAGTTTGAAGAGTTTTATATTTTGTACTTATACATAGATGAGCTATTACTTCCACTACTACAAAAAATATCTTTGAAAATCAAATATGAATTAAATTAAATATGAAAGCTACATCTATATTATAACATTAATGTAGATGAGAGTTATCTGCTACTTTCGAAGATGATTATAATATACTTGTGGTGGGTTATAGCATTAACAATCTGTCCTTATTATCACCTGATACCCATTTTAGCAGAAGAATATTACGAATTGTTAAATGTTTAGAAAATGAAAGTGATCAATTTATGTCATGTGTGACATTATATAATACCCAATTCACAAATCTAATCTAGACGTGATCTGGATATACAATATTTAACTTAAGTATTTCCACCAAACATGTGCGGTGTAGTTAGGCCGTTGATGATGTGTCAAATCCTTTTAAAGGATTAATTGGTTTCAATTGTAGGTACTATCATTGAATGAAAATCAAACAACCTTTTTGATGGGTTTGATACAAATACACAGCTTAGCTACCTTACACATCTTTGGTGAAAAGGCATCCTAACAATTTAGCCCTTTTATTGATTGATTGGTCCGTAAACACAAATGTGAGTACACTTGAAACCACAATAAAATTGTCACGATTACATACGTTGGAGCCTCTCGAGCGCCCGCGTGCCGATATACGTCGCCGTAGATCTTCACGCAACAGGCTCTTGAGGGGTGATACCTTAATCAAGGAGGATAGACTCGAAGACACTCCGCGCTTGTCGCCGTTGGTCTCGCCGTCCCGCGAATCTCCCTGCCCTGACTCTTCCTGAGGGTTTGGCTCCTGAAAATACATATTTGTGATTGGGTTATAGATATAGAACACATTGACTTTTTATGGACGATTAAAGTGGAACGATAGAAAATTTTGTGGCGGTAACTCTAAATGAGTGTGTTATTTGTATCTTACAACAGCTGTTCGCTGTGCTGTGTTCTGGTGTTAATAGTGTGTTAAAGCAAAAACCATTATTTTTGGGGTTTCATATTATATTATTTATTTTATATGCAATTTAAATACTACTATGTAATTTCAAGGTTAAACAATATTATGTGCTATATTTGAAACGAATATATGGTTATCTTTTATAAACTATAAACTGTTATCCAATGTGTATACTTCAAAATAGCATAATTTTTAATTATTGTTACCAACTAAATATTGGTGGTAATATGGTAACCGTCTTATCCATGCAAAGTTAACTATAACTTTGCATGGATAGACTACAGTAACTTTAAATAGGAAATAAATGTGAACATTACTGCTATGAGGAAGATTTAAATAGAATAGTGGTAATCACATTCAATCATACTTTTCAGGATACATATTTAAAACTAAATCAATGATTACCTGTTTTATGGGTATAAGCGTGATAGAGGGGGTAATACTGGTGGGAAGACCAAGTGAACTGCTAGCTACCGCACTGTCGCCCGATTGAGGCGAACTCGGACCCTCGCCATTCATACGGGATTCTGAAATTAAATCAAATTGTCAAATTATTGATGATTTAAATTAATAACATTGCATTTATCTTAGTTATTCACTTTCACTTTTGACTATAAAGTATTTTTTGTCTATATGTTTTTATGGCACCCACGATACAGGTGAAAAATCTACTGTGAGGCTACGAGTCTAGAAATCGTTAAAGTGGTAGAGGTAGTGGTTCGATTTCGGCGGCACCACCGCCGCACTTTTATCTGCCTTATAACAGCAGTGTAGAGCTGTTTAGTTCTTGTTTGAAGGGTGTAGTTAGGGAGACATACTTATCAGAGGCGTTCTAACTCGGTCCTCAGGGTCTCAAGTAGGATCTTGATCTTATCTGGGGTTAATTACGGATGTCCATGGGCGTCAGCGGCTACTTACCATCAGATGGACTGCATGCTCGTTTGCTAATTCGATCATATAGAACAAGATCCAAGCTGATATTTCTAAATAATTTATTTTAACGCAACTTACTGCATATACATAATTATATATGTATAGGTATAGATATTCTTACCCTTCCACATTATACTAGAACATTAATGCATATCATATAACTACCTCCTTACGTACCCACACAGACCTTGATTCCCCAAAGGAATGCAAAATACTTGTGAAACTGTACAATTAACTGCCGAGTCGCAAACTTTATCAACTTTAATTACTCCTTTACTTTCTGCATACTATACTCCCGTATGGTTAGGATTGTTAGTTGTTATATATCTTACTTATTTTTGTTTATATGTTTTTAGATGTTATGGATACTTATCTATCTTGTATACACAAGTACACAGCTTTGATAGGTATTTGGCGTGAAAAAGCTGCTAAGTAACTAACTAGGTATTTCAATATTTAAAAATATGGCTATGGAGAGTTTTCATAAAGATAAGTAAGATAAAAGAGTCCAGAAAAACACGACTATAAATCATAATAATAAAATCATAAGAATAAAATTCTATATGTTTGAGTATGTCGCGCCACGCCCGCGAGTGCAGTCTGGCCCAGCCCTTACAATCGTACTTTCCCTCACAAAAATAATTGGTATAAGTTTCTTTATTAAAAACTAATTTAATTACTTCGATGCAAAATTTAAATTAAGTTTTATCGAATAGCTCTGATATTCAACTTAATAAAGAAATGCAAAATACATAACCTATTTAGTTATAAAGGATGTTCCACAAGTAAAACAACCTAGATGCATAAATAAGGTAAAAACATCTGTTTTGTCTTGAATACTAAATTGTTGTAGAAATAATGCAGATGTTCGACGCAGAGCCAGCGAGTTTTATTTATAAAAATCGTGGCAAGAAAAAACTACAATTGAATTCACATCTCTTTGTATTTCATAACATTAGCTGTGTTAGAACATATTTTCATTTCATTTTCTCAAACCACGTTGGGACTTCAAAGTTTATTAAGTAATGTTACCAAATAATTAAAAGTGTAATGTTTTCCTTTCTCTGTTTATATTTAAAGTATAGGAACAAAAACCGACTGCTTACAGAATACTAAGTGAAAAGGAAAAACAAGTTTAACGATATTTTGTTTTCTTAAGATTGAAATTTAATATTAGGCATAAGGTGCTACATACGGTGATAAAAAATTTGAAGCCGAATATGTGTAATATATACCTAAGAGTTACAAAATTATTTGATCAGTTATTTAAGAAAAATCTGGTGCTCTGACTACCACTGTGCTCCTATAAAATAGAAATATTCTAAAGGGGTTTACGACATCATGTTCAGTGCGTATTGACAGGTTGTGGATATTCGATATGTTGACAAGTACTTCAACCTTATGAAATCGGTGAAGCGTGTCGACACCGACCGATATTGACAGTTTTCAAACACCATGTATTTTAATAAATATTTCTGCCAGTATGAAGTACCTGTTCGACATATGGACAAGTACTTCAACCTTACGAAATAGTTGATGAGTGTCGACAACGACCGATATTGACCGTTTTCAAACACCATGTATTTTGATAAATATTTCAGCCAGTATGAAGTACCTGTTCGACATGTGGACAAGTACTTCAATCTTACGGAATAGTTGACGAGTGTCGACAACGACCGATATTGACTGTTTTCAAACACCATGTATTTTGATAATTATTTCTGCCGCTATGAAGTACCTTTTCGACATGTAGACAAGTACTTCAACCTTATGAAATCGGTGAAGCGTGTCGATACCGACCGATATTGACTGCATCCAAACACCATGTATTTTGATAAATATTTCTGCCAGTATTAAATACCTGTACGACATGTGGACAAGTACTAAACCTAAAGTTAACCTTACTAAATAGTAGATGAGTGTCGACATCGACCGATATTGACCGCTTTCAAACAACTTTGATAAATATTTCAGCTCGTATTTGCTTGTTTCAAACCAGTATAGCCCTTCTGTTCTAATTTGAAGGGTGTGGAAAGGCTATGCGAAGTTTTGAACTTAGCCCCTAGAGGTAGCGAAGTGCGTGTATTTCCGCCTTGTAGCAGCAATATTTGGATCGTTGCGTTCTGGTTTGAGATGTAGTAAAGCGTATATTTACATAATATGCGACTTCCGGGTTGTAGGACTGAGGTTAGACAGGAGGTGGTTCTATTTGAGTTCCATTACCTAAAGATATTTTTGGACACTCGACATGTTGAAAGGGCATTAATAGCAAGAATAATTACAAGTGCAATTTCTTCATAATAGTTTTATTGAATAACAAATCTGTATATTTATACTGATATTACGCTAACTGGCATAGTATAAACTCTCGCTAACAACACATTCTACCGGAATTACGAAAAACATAAAATTATATAACTTCGTACTGTGCAAATTGTTGCATAAACCTATCATGGAAGCTTGTTGACAGGGTGCTTCAGTGATCCTCTGCAAACAATCCCATTGACATATGTTGACGTCGACCGATATTGACCGCTTTCAAACGACAGTACGTGTTTCGCATATTGATTTATAGAATCAGGAACTACTCGTATATATCGCAGTGTAGGGCATAAATAGGCGAGTTTGCTGTACGCAGGCACTGTTAATAAGTCTATTATATACTACCCATGAAGGCATAAAGCCCCGCGGCTTGTGTACGCTGAACTACGAAGTTAGTGGAGTTGGATAAGTGACCGTTAGTGGTTAAATACATACGTGCTTCCCTGCTTCATAAGGCCGTTGCTGCCTATTGGAATTTAGGGACTGTTTGCAATCATGGTGGTGAGGTACCAGCGCTAAGCAGGGAAACAAAGGTATGCAGATGGTAGAATTCTGTGGGTCGGAAACACCATCATTATACATACCCATTTCTACCTAATAACGGCAATATTATGCGCTACTATATTCTGCTTTGCAGGTTGTGGGACGACCTATAGATAACTTGCTAATGCGAGGAACTCCAAATTAGTTTTCAGGTCACCTGAAGTTGATACAGATATCTACAGCAGTAGCCAATTTCCATCAGGTGGAATGATTGTTTGCTATTATAAAATAAATATTATAAAAAACTATGTACAGGTATCGATGCAATCCAAGACTCTAATACTTATATCAAACCAATATGTGATAGTCTAAAGGCTAGGCATTAGCTTACAACCTACTCCATTAACGTCCCCAAGTGGGGGCCGGTGTACAATGAGCAATTCATCTCTCACTTTCTGACTGCATACTCATTTGCTCCATAAATAATGGGCATTCCATTTTATATGAGTATTCAATTCCATTACATTGTGTTCAACCGAAATGTACAGCGAGAATCATAAAGAAGTGAATATGAAACGAAAGTAATCAGTCAATGCATTGCAAATACATATTGTATAAGTGAATACTATGTGTATTAAATTCGATCCACTATAATAAAAGCTATAATACACCTTTTCTCATAGCAAAGTTAATAATTGAAAAAAAAGTTCTTTTTAAATGAGGATTTCGTATTCTGGATACTTAAATTTCAAAGCAAACGAATTTTTTAAGAAACTGGTATTTTTCAACGGTTTTCGGTTACTTACTAACACTTACCAAAGTAGATAACACTTACAAATTAACAATTCATTTGTTGCTATGATAACAAAATAATACTAAATAAAAAAATATGTACATGTATATTCAAAGTTTAAGCACATAAAGAAATTTAGTGGTACGAAACTCTCCGTGAATGAGTCCAACTAGCACTTGGCCTATTATAATAAAGGATTTCACCCGGAGAGATATCTCATACATAGTGTATGTCCATTTAAAATTATATTGAAGTCTAGATTTCGAAACAAGTCACGTTTACCCAAGAGGTAATACGGTGGCGGTATAGCGGTAAACATTTAGACGGTTATTCAACTCCGACGAAACCCGGTATGTATTCTTAATACCCATTTTGTATTTTCAAGACCCGCTCTGTATTTTATCAGTTTTTTTTTACGGCAACTCGAACCTACGCAAGGTTTTAAGGGCTATAATACAAGCAAATGAAATTGAACATAAAAATGAGGCCTGGAATTAAAATTTCGCTGAAATTTATTCCCGGTGTGGTTTCATTTCGAAATATTCGTAATACGGCCCGAGAGATGTCGAGAGTGCTAATTTTAAGTAGCGGCCGTTTGCTTCTTTTAAAGCTAAATTATAAATCATGTTACTCTCGCAAAAATGGAAATTACAGGCCTTTGGTGTAATTAACACACATTTTTATAATATTTTCTCCTTTGTGAAATAAGGTAATATTTATGAAGGAATCTTCAAACGGTAGGTACTAAATGTATTCTGTTACGCAATATATAAATTTTATTAGTATCTAAGCGGCAATAGCAATGTTTTTTTCTTAAATTACGGTTTCTACGCTTGTAATACCACATTGGAAATCCACACTGGAAACGCAAAACAGAAGTCGTCGAAATCAAATATTAAATTGGTATTGTAACCCCGTTGGCACTTTTGGTCATTTATCATCTATTTATAATATTCGGTATTATCTCGGTTACATCAAAAGATGGTAGAACTCGACTTTAGACCAAAACTGCAGTAAAACAGGAGTATGTATACTAATGTCTTGTGGATGAAAGATGAGGTAAAGAGATGCTCATTAGGCTTTGATTAGGCATTTCGAAACAATTCCTCAAAGCAACGTATTTCCTCACGTCTAACCGCAACTAAGTGGGTGACCACAACTTTAGGTAGGTGAACAACAATCCTAGAGGTGATTGAGTACAAATGTCCATAGAAGCCTTATTTACTCCATTGATGACCCGCGTGGCGGACCGGTTACCAAACCCGTCTGCTGGCCAGACCAGATCTGACTGATGAGTTTATATTTCTGTTCTGAGTCTGGGTGTTTGTATATTCGTATT
>DWMA01000233.1:0-12913 GCA_018252035.1 Urbanus sp. 3 SS-2014
AGAATAGACTCATTGTATTCTGTTTGATGAACATGAGAAATAAAGAAATATGCTATTACCAAGGTTGCAATGTAGATTACATGGAAATATCTTGTTTATACAGTCCATGAAATAATAAACAATATTAGCTTAACTTGTATACAAGTACCTATTTTCTGTTTTATGAAATTAAATAAAGGAGGCGTCTATGTAAAATTAAAACACAGACAAAATGCTTCCATCATTTTACAAAAATAATTTATACGCAATGACATACTTGAAAAAGTAACTTACTTGCCGACATTAACAATAATAGTACGACATAAAATTCCTTTCAAGTTAAGGGGTAATTACGGTTGCATATAGAAAAACTTTCATAGTTATTAAGCCAGTAATTTTACCACAACTTTTAATACGTTAGGACTTAATTATAAAAATGAATGTTTTGTGGTAATATTATTTATTTATGCCACTTATTTTGTAACCAAATTGGATACGGTAATTTATAAAATAAAATGGCAATTACAAAACGAATTAAGATGTGTATTAAATAAACTCTGTACTTATGAAAACAGTACCTAGGCATTATAGAATAATTTAAAAAATGAGCGACATAATATTCCTAGATACTATTTAAATTACAAATAGTACATACCTACTAGGTACATTCTATTTCTTTTCTATAGCTAAATAAATCAACATAACGTTCTTCTGTAGTGAAGAAATTAGTAACATAATGAAGATACCGGTATTTTTTGAGTGCGTAAGATTATTATAATTTTGCTGTCATAACAAAGTTACCAGCTGATTTTAGTATGTATTTATTGTTTACAAATCATTATGATTAAAAGCCTTTTATTACAGTTTCCCTTTCCATTCTGTGTTAGATACGAATGGTTCGAAGAGCTAGATCTTCGTTGGTACGCCCTTCCCGCGGTGTCGAGCATGCGTTTCGACTGCGGCGGCATCGAGTTCACCGCCAACGCCTTCAACGGCTGGTACATGAGCACTGAGATCGGATGCCGGAACTTCTGTGACACTAATCGCTTGAACATGTTGGAGGTAGGATTTGATTATTTGTGATTTAAGATTATAATATTAAAGAGCCATTTGTACAGATATAAAAAAAAGAAGAAAAAAAGAAGAAACGTTCAATAATAATGTTGAAGGTAGAATTTTATTATAAACTTGTGCTTTAAGAATTTTAATCTTAAACATATCCTTTTAGTTTTTAGAATCAAGAAAAATAGTAAAAGTGGAACAGATAGATAGACTGTTAATGTAGATAAAAATAAAATGTCATAAGTATATGAATGTTTTTACAAAACCACTTCAAAAGAATTATAGAAATTGAAAAAGAAAACATTTTATCAATTTTCATTATTTCACTTCCATGCGTAGTGTTCATTCCACTGTATTAAATACAATTTACATTAAACTTTAATGTCATAACAACGAGCCACATCTAAAAGCTATTCATCTAAAAGTTCTAATAGGCTTTCTGTGTAACCCGATAAAGAGCACATTTCTGTAATTATCTTCATAACTGTAAACATTTTTCCATTAAGAGGTAATCTGTCCATTGTTGTGGCTTTTACTTAAACAAAGGAGCTTTGAAACAACTACTTCAAGAGATAGTCTTCCTAAGAAGTGTGTATTAATGAAAACTAAGATGCATTCATACGAAACATTCTATTAATTTATTAAGAAATTCCTCATTTATGATGGACTTCTGAGACCTTTAATCCGTTATTTGCTTACTTATGTTCATGTACAAAGACGTCCACTAACTAAAATTAAGCAAATAAAAGTAGATAAGATTTTTTTCTTTCATTTTTAAATATTTACTAGTTAGTTCACCACGTTGATCACGGACTACTACGAATTGGTAGATTTTACATACCCTTGAGAACCTTTTGTAAAACATTAATCACTTTCCTTTTAATCTTTTCCTTTGATGATGACAAGTTATTCCAAACGTTCCGTCATATTTAAATAATATGAACTCCATACAGAAAGTAGCGCAGAAGATGGGTCTGGACACAAGAACCCCAGTCAACTTGTGGAAGGACAAGGCTCTAGTGGAGGTGAACGTGGCCGTCCTCCACAGCTTCCAGCAGCAAAACGCCACCATCGTCGACCACCACACTGCTTCCGAGAGCTTCATCAAGCATTTGGACAATGAGAATCGACTGCGGTAAGTACAGTTGCTATTTGCAATGTTGCTTTTGTATTTCATTTGTAAATTATGTCGATGGTAATAGGATATCGGCAACTTTGTTTAACTTCATCTTCATGATTCAGGGGGTTAGTAATTTTATTGAGATTTACATGGATTTTTGAGCTTCGAATTTCAGTACAATGACATTGAATAAATACCTGGAGATCTGACAGCACTTTATTTGCTGTGCCAAAGGGGTACAGACGTTGTACTCTAAAAATCACTTAATTTGCTGCATACCTGTAGACTTATTTCTAATTTGTCCAATTCTAATTATTTGCAACAATCCTGGCTCTATATCCTTTTGAATTCAAGGGTATCTCACTGGTTGTTCATTTGGTAAAGTACATAACATTCAACCAATAAAAAAATCTAGTTAAATCCGTTTACTTATAGCTCAATCACAGCCTCATTGGCCAATGTTTGTACATCATAAAATGTCACGTGTGTACTCAGACAGTCGGAACAGATTTGAACAAACACAAAACTTTACCTAGAACTGCGTACTGATTCTACTAACATTGCATGCAAAACTTGTTTTAATTCATTAATTACGTAAATATTATCATTAACTAATTGACTATGATGAAGTATAGATAGGTATACTAAAATGATTTGAGAACTATTTAAGGTCTAAATTTCATTGAAAATTTTGGTTGAATTTTGGTTGAAAGATGAATAATATTGTTTTAAAAATGTTAATTAATTAAATATGAGTATTAATGAACGAAGACTATTAATTAAGGTTTACCGTTGTGAAATTAGCTTTGATAGTTGAAAATATGTGAAAGGGGATACTAATATCATTAAGCCTAAATAATACCTACCATCTATGCATGCTATCTACGATGAGTAACAGGCGAGGCTCTGATGGCTGATGACGTGAGCATGATGATCAATGTATTTAAATTTAAAACTAATCTTCCATGCAAAGTTACACAGTATAAAGATAAAGGGTTAAGGTAATAAATAGATAAGAAGTGATAAGATAAGGACAATGAATGTAGAAAATTTAAAAATACAAGTGTAGATTAAGGCAAATTCACTACTAGAATTTGTCTCATAATGCATTAACCTATCAACACTAGATTTCATCGCTGTTGTTATGAATTCTCAGACGGCACAACAACAACAGTGTGATCGTACAACCATAACACACGTGTTAACAAGGATAAGAAAACAAAACGTGCGACTGTTTGGTACTACGCAACAATATTACGTGGTTCATGCTTTTCGTCTCGGATCTGATATAATTAGGCTTAAAGTTAAGTAAACTTTGGCTATAGTTAGTATAATATGGAGTTGGTGTAATAGGAATTAGGTCAGATATTTGTTGAAAGACGTTACAGCTACGTTAGATGGTTTTGTTACAAATATTTTGTTGCTTATGGTAGATATAAATATGGGGTAAATAGGTAAAAATGCATTCATGTATTTTCTCTTGATTTAGGTCGGGATGTCCAGCCGATTGGATATGGATTGTACCACCAATGTCGTCATCCATCACTCCAGTCTTCCACCAAGAGATGGCGTTGTACTACTTGAAACCATCTTATGAATACCAGGTTATTTTCAAAACTAATTTTTTCCTTAATTTTTATCACCTAATTTATTTTTGTGTTAGGCTCAAAAGTTGTAGAGAACTGAGAAAATATATAAAGGACACAACAATAATATTAACAATAATATTGATATAGTGAAAAAGCAAAACCTATGATAAAATCTACACCTTTATACTACGGTGGTAATATTCCAAACAATTACACTTATTGAAAGTTCTAATATCAAAGAAATTATATTGACGCGAACATTCTAATAGGAGCCCGCTTGGAAGACGCATCAATGGCAGAAATCTAAGCCGATCAGTGGGAAGAGGCCTATTAACAGAAAGTTCCATTTCAAGCAAATTGCTCGGGCTGTGAAATTCACCTCCAAGCTCTTCGGTAGAGCTCTCTCTAAGAGGATCAAAGCGACTGTCTTATATGCAACGGAGACAGGCAAATCGGAGCAATATGCGAAGGAATTGGGTGTCATATTCGGACATGCATTTAATGCTCAGGTAAGCTTTACCTATCAGTTTACATCTATTCAAATGCTCGGCCATAATGTTATAATTAAGACTTTACAAATAAAGTAAAATTAAAAAAGTTTAAATAAAAAAGAAGTACCTAGTAAGGGAATTAGACAAATTATTTTCTTTATGATCATAAGAAACACATTAAATATTTTCTTTTATAGTTAATGAGCTGTAAGTAATTTTTAAATAGTAACTATAAAGAGAAGCACTAATTACCATTATTGAAAAAACGTAAATCATCTTCATTATTAAATTCTCTAACGAAAAGTTATAAGTTACTAAGGAGTTTTATTTAACTTTGCCCCTACTAGTGGAATTTAACGTTAAGTTCGTAGATCGAACTTTGTAAGAGGATTATGACAACGGTGCTAAGTGTAAAGGAAACCAATGAACCGAAATCATATGCGAAATAATTGAGCTTTATATTCGTAAATACGTTTATCATTTTGTGTTTGGTGATTTCTCGATAAATTGAATTGTATATTTGTACTTGAAAAATAAATTTGAATATAAAAAATATATTTAAATATAAATTCATGACTCTTCTAATCTATCTAATTATTATCTTTAGTCTTTAATCACTATGTAGTTTTATATTTGTTGTAATAATAATTATTTAACAATTTTGTAAACATCCTGTAGAACTTAACAGAAATTGGGGTGATAAAAATACCGATCGTACCTAAAATCATACTACCAGAATAAATCGTATCGCACGCATAACCTACCTAAAATATTACTTTGCCTATCCAAAACCTTTCAAAATTGATTGCTACAGAATTCAATGTTTTCCAACAGGTTCATTGCATGGCAGATTATGATATAACATCTATAGAACACGAAGCACTTCTGCTTGTTGTGACTTCCACTTTTGGAAATGGTGATCCACCAGAGAATGGAGTGGTAAGTACTTTACTTGTACTTAAGTTATGGATTAAGTTTACGTAACATGCCCAGTTGAAGTTAAATAAATTGCTTGAAAACCATCTTTACGTCATAAAGAGTTTCTTCAAGTTTACGTATAATAAATGAAATATTAGAACGATATCAAGAGTTAATTAATAAAAAGAAAAGATGTGTTTACAAAAAGGATAAATACTTTTCGTTAATTTCGATTAGAATATCAAAATAAACAAGATATCGCTTCAATTTTATTGATTTTAGTTTAGTTTAACTATAACAATGATCTATATTTACTTCAAGCCTTTAAGTAAACATTTGAAATATTTGAATGATACTAAAATAATTCCCTTTCGATCTATTTTATTACACTAGTAAGTAGATAAATCTAAGCATCAGTATTATTGATCCTTTTCGTAAATTTATGCGTATTGCAAACTAAATTATTGCCTATCGAAAGGATGTATGTTCGGGTCTTTTAAGTGGGCGATTGTGGTGAACTACACTGAGTAAGAGGTTAATTTAGAAGTTCCGAAGTACGTAGTTAACGATATGGTTACTGCTTTGTAGGCTTTCGGAGAGCATCTCTGCGAAATTTTATATGCGGATCAAGTTGGCGAGGATTCGGCTGGGTAAGATCTGAATGTGCTTGCGGTTGAATTATTATCAGAATAATGTTGTATAAGTTATTTTGCTCTGGGACTACATTTATGATAGAAATAAGGCTGCTTTAAGTATTTGATCGTTGATATCTATATTTATTTAACTTGAAATAAAAATAGATTAATAATTAGGTACTTGCTTGTGTAATGATGTTCGGTTTCACGTTTGTATGTGCATACTATTTACATATTCTGTGGTATTTTAGGTCAACTCAATTGCTGACTCCTAAAACATTTATAAAGGCTAACAGTCAAATAGAGTTGCAACGATATGCCGCTGGAAATCCTAAGCAACTCAGCCGATTAGAATCACTTAAAGGTAATATATATTCCTGTCTTATTACATTCATAGGTAATATTTTTACCGTATCTACATAGTACATATAATAATCGTACAATGTAGATTAAAAATAAAGGTACTTATTGTTGAAATGGTTAAAAGAAATGATACGTTTGTTTTAGTTTTATATAAATTTTTAATAGATTACTTTCATACATTATTCTATCATGACAACGGTAACTACGCACAATAGAACTAAACATAAAACATAAAGTAAAGAACACAGACTATACACCTTTATATATTTATAAGATAGTAAAATTTACCTAATTACAACACTTATAAAATTAAAATCTATACACTTCTGCAGTTTAGAATCGTTAGTTATTATAAAAAAAATTAACTCGGAAAAAAATTGTCATCCTCAAATGCTTTATACTCTAATTATACAATAAAATTGTCAATTTTTTTTCGATGTTGGCAAATTTTAAAATTGTATGTTCCACGCAAAACTTTTCTTTAGTGACATCACGAACTTGATAAATAATCTGAAATGGCAAATGCTCTTCTGAAAATTATTGTCTTTCCAAACTTTTGCTTCCTATTTTTTAAATATGGTTTTAAGGTCTTGGCATCTTGCCTTTTAGTCTAGTTTAGTCCAGTTCATTTCGTTTATCTTGTCTTCTCTCGCTAATCTTCTGTAATTTCTTCAATTAAAAAGTACGGACTTATTTATTTTATAGAACTTATCATTATAATGACTACTTTTCATTATTTATTTATTGCTATTTTCCACATAGGAAGCGCAACAGACGCCACATCGATCGACAGTTTCGGTCCTCTCAGCAACGTTCGTTTCGCGGTGTTCGCGCTCGGCTCCAGCGCGTATCCAAACTTCTGCAACTTCGGCAAGTACGTCGACAAGCTGCTCGGCGACCTCGGCGGGGAGAGGATCCACGATCTGGCCACTGGGGATGAGATGTGTGGGCAGGACCAGGCCTTCCGCAAGTGGGCCTCTAGTGTCTTTAACGTGAGTGTTTCTTTTATTTGCAGTGATGAAATTAGTTGTAATTTTTTTCTAATATAGAAGTAGTATTATTATTATGTATCTGTCCTTTTATATTATTATTATTATTAAGTAGTAAACAAACACGCAGCTCATCTGATGGTTAGTGATCATGTGTCTCATGGACATCTGTGGTCAACCTCAGATAAGATGAGAGTTTTACTTGAGATTCGATAGAGCAAAAGAACATCTCAAATTCTGTGATAAACTACTCGGCAACCTCAGATGATCAGCTTTATTTTTTACGAGTTTCAAAAATTCTAAAATTGTAAAATGGTTGGTAAAATGTCTGTATTGCATAGCATAACACACTATACTAGTATTTTAAAGGTCATTAACCAAGAACACAGTGAATAATTAATTAATACTTCGTTGAACTGAATAGGATTTCTTGTTGCATAACGTATAGATTTAATCAATGATAATAATATGTCATTATAATATTATATCGTTCCGTGTTTTACCTTCCTTGAAGTTATCATTCAATTCGAGTGAATGCCACTTGAGATTGCATATTTGATTTATGACGTATATGTAGTAAAAATATTTATAGGCTTGGTCTAGTGATCAGTTTTGCGTCAGTATCTAGGTGAAATAACATTTAAACCTACTTAATGTAGAAAAATTGGATACGTTATTTAAGTAAATTATTGTAAATGATTTATTTTAACATAAATGATGATCTATCACAGCTTCTTAACAAATTTATAGGATTGTTTAGGTGTACCTTTGTTTGTTCGAATTTGCGATTGTTGATTTTTTATGGCTTACGTTTTCTTCAACTTAGGAAATAGTAAATGTTTCATCAAAATTGGTTGAGTAGTTTACACGACATAAACCTATTCTTGTAAATAATTCATTTATAATCAAAGTTGAAGTTGGCGCTTCCTATCGCCATCGTAATTCAGTGAAAATATAACAATATGTCGACTTGTTCACTGATGTATTATAAAAACATTTAATTGATTTTTATAAGTGATGTAGAAATCTGTTCTTTTTTATTTATTAAAATGATATAAGATATATGTAAAACCATGATCTGCTAGAACCGGTGTCTTTCCAGGTTTCCTGTGAAACATTCTGCTTGGACGACGATGAAACTCTACAAGAAGCGAAGCGCGCGCTCGGTACAGTTGCCCTCAGTGAAGAAACTGTTCGTTTCGCCCATCCCGCCGGCAAGCCTCCCGCTTTGCCCAATGCTCTACAGTCTGCTGTTAATAGACAACTGGTTACTTGTGTGGTCAAAGCTAATAAGGATTTGGGTGATTCGACTGCAGAAAGATCTACTATCTTCATCGATATGGAACCAAAGGTAGGGCTATCGTTCAACAATATTGATGGAAGCTTAAATACTTAACCAGTATTACTTACACTAAATCTATATTAGTTTACTGCGTAAAAAGTCGTGGTGATTATGAAGACTAAATCAATTATATTTTTTTCAGAATGAAATTAAGTATGACCCAGGAGACCACGTAGGAATTATCGCATGCAATCGAAAGGAATTAGTAGACAGCTTGTTGGCTCGCCTGAAAGATGTTGATAATTATGACCAGCCAGTGCAACTACAACTAATGAAAGAGACTCATACATCCAGCGGTAAGAATATTGCAACAAAAAACTATAAAATTGTGATTTTTAATACTAAACTTTGTAACCGATTATATTTTCAAAAATATCTATCTTGTAGGACCAGTAAAGTCTTGGGAACCACATGAACGTTTACCTACCGTAACTGTACGAGACTTATTCACTCGATTCGTTGATATCACAACTCCACCAACAACGATTCTATTGCAATACTTAGCTAAGACGTGCGACAATGAAGAGGAGAAAAAACAGCTCAACTTACTTTCCACTGTAAGTATTCGTTGTATTAAATTAAGTCCACAAACTATAAAATGACCCATAACTTAATGTTAGCACGTATATTTTTAGTACATTCCTGATTGATTATGTAAACCCCATTGTCAATAGGATCCCGCAGCTTATGAAGACTGGCGTCATTTCCATTTCCCAACATTGCCCGAGGTACTGGATCAGTTCCCCTCAGCCAAGCCAAGCGCCCCGTTACTCGCCGCACTACTATCACCCTTGCAGCCGAGATTCTACTCGATTTCGTCATCACCGATAGCCCATCCAAAACGACTGCATCTCACTGTGGCCGTAGTTACGTACCGCACTCAAGGTTAGTACGAGTAAATAAACATTAGACTCACGTAGTCACTATAATAGCACCTCATAGTTTATTACCGTCGATTCCCACATACGTTTTGCTCGTACATTACGAATTCCAGTGAAAATCTGATTACAATATGATCTATTTTAGTTTGCGATGAATTTCATTTACAGTATTCTCGGAAATGACTCGCTTAATTATGACCGAATTAAGTTTCTGTCTATTTTTATGTAGATTGATTATGGTGATGTCATGTTCAAACAGATGGCGAAGGTCCTATCCACTACGGTGTTTGCTCGAACTATCTCATGGATCGCAAGCCGGGCGATGAGGTTTATCTCTTCATTCGAAGGTAAACATTGTGTGACGTAGTTTATGTATGGCATCATCTGATTTCCACGTAATAATTCTTTCATAATATTTCAGCGCTCCGAACTTCCATCTTCCTGAAGATTTGTCAGTTCCTCTCATACTGATAGGTCCTGGTACAGGAATAGCTCCTTTCCGTGGATTCTGGCATCATCGCAGAGCTCAGCTAACTTCTCGTACTCGTCCAACTGCTGGTCCAGTTTGGCTATTCTTTGGATGTCGGACTAAAACAATGGACTTGTATAGAGAAGAAAAAGAGCATGCACTTAAAGAAGGCGTACTCACAAAGGTCTACCTTGCTTTATCAAGAGAGAAAAGCTTCCCTAAGGTAAGCCTGACTACAAGTTAAACTAGAAAGCAGGTACTGAATAGAGACGAATTAATTAAATTTCTTGTGACTTGAATAGAAACATTTGTTGCGACTCCTTGGTAATACTCTTGGTATGTATTAAAAGTAATTGTATTACAATTACTCTTTGTATAATATGGAATTGATTTAATAAAATTCTTTTTTTAGATATACGTCCAGGAGTTGGCAGAAAAAGAGGGTCCAGAACTTCACGATCTCTTGGTTAACAAAGGGGCCCACTTCTATGTATGCGGTGATTGTAAAATGGCTGAAGATGTACACCAAAAATTGAAGGGAATTATCAAAAAACATGGCAACATGAGTGATGAACAAGTACAAAGCTTCATGTTTACGTTGAAGGTTAGTTGATCATTTATGTTCGGTTTAATGTTTTTTCCTTGTCTTAGTATCTTAGTTTAAAAATTTAATTTAAATACATCTATTTTTATATTAAATCACTTCTTCAGAATACTTGTTTCTTTGTATTAGTGAAATACTAAAATTAGAATGTTGCAGGTAACACTGTTATTTTTGTAGTTTAATTAATTTATTTTAATTAAGAAATCTATATTACAAATTATACTAGAATTATTAAAAATATTATTTGTGCTGACCTTTTACTGTCACTTTATTTTTTTTGTTCACCACAGTTTACATTTAATTTGTTTTACTGTTATAGTAAGAGAACCTGTTTAATCATGTTTCGTTTTAACAGTTAACTTATTTACACTGTTACTTCGAACTTCTCCAACTCAATATTTCATTTTAACAACAAATTTACTTTACTTCAACAATCATTTTAACTGAACTTTTATCCAATCCTTAGTAATATTTTTATCACTTCGAACATCATCAATCATATATTTCGTTTCCACGTCTAACCTACTTTCATTAATTGTTTCTATAATTTCATTTTTCCTATTCTTATCAAGGAGGAGAACCGCTACCACGAAGACATATTCGGCATCACGCTCCGCACGGCGGAGGTGCACAGCGCGTCGCGGGAGTCCGCGCGCCGCAACCGCGCCGCGCTGCCCTGACGCCGGCCCTCGCGGCTCCGCACCGACCTCTCACCGAACAGTATTATTAATTAGGCTTCCAATGTGTTATGTACTCCTGGTACTTCGACGATTTCAGATTCACATGTATTAGGTACTCGTAGTACTGCGGCGATTTCAGGTTGACAGGTATTATGTACTCCTGGTACTCCTGCGATTTCAGATTCATATGTGTTGTGTACTAGTACGTCACTAATTTCAGCTTGACTTCAGCCAGTTTTGCTGGCAACGCCAAATGTATTATGTACTCCGGTTAATGCGACATCCATTTCAGCTCAAATGTATTATGTACTCCTAGCACGGCAATATCGATTTCAGCTTGATTTCAACTATTGATGGGAATGTGTTTTCATGACGGCATTAAAATTATGCATTTTCGATACTTCTTCATCGGTCTCGTTTGGCAACTAGTGCCTTGAAAAAAATGTATTTTCTATTTCAATGCCGTTAATCTTGTTTTTTTTTGTGTCTTCATGAAGTACATGTTTACTATGAATTGAATATAAATTAGGCATGTTGAGTAACTTTATTTTTTTATGAATGAAAGGATATTAAACATATTTAAGTCGACTTTAATTTTCATAAACTTAAACAGCTTTTAATGCTCGGGTCTTATGTGTGTAGGAATTTTTTCACTATATTACCTAATTCAAATTCTTTGAAGCTGTAGCTTATAAATTCACTCATTCAATTTTAAAAACACTCAGTCTTTTTAATAATCGTAGTATCATCAAGATAAAGGCTTAAATTTTAAGAATTTCAATGTATATAATAATAATATGTAACTAATGTTATTTTGGCTACTGTTTTAAAGGACATCTTTAAATACGATGCTTTTACATAAATATATAAATGTTGTTCTATTTTCTCGTCTTCAAATTATTTAAATAAAAGATATTATAAGAGTCCTTAAGAACATACGTCGCCTATTAGAGATTTCATGGAACGTTTCATATTTCTTATATGTATTATTAGAAATAATTCATCTTTGAAATTAAATATGAATATTATTAAAAATCAGTACTACGTAATATAACATTAATTCGATGAATGCTCCATTCCATTATTCATTGAATTTCATAATTATGAATTTAGATTTTAACTGTATTCTAATTGCTATAAGCTATTACTCGTAATTTATTTGAATTCAATTTAATAATTAGTGATTGACTAAAAATTTCAATTGCTACTTGTACTGCTTTTAGTCAATTAAGTCTTCTTGATAATGAATTTGACTTCGCAATGCAACTAAATTTTTGAGCCCCTTCAATCTACGACGGAGGTTGTGTGGATAAGTATTTCATTATTTTTGTATATAATCTTTGAAGTTTACAACCTCAATAAATTTACTAGTATTTAATTGTAAGTTAACGATTTCTAAAAATCTGCTTTGTCTTTGGATTGTTATTTTTATGTTTAAAGGACTTCAAGCAGGGTGTACTTAAATTAAATAACGCACAAGGTGTCTATTTTGTTTTGAAGTATTTCTTCGTGTAGCTTCGATACACAACACTATTGAATAGCTCTTCAAAATTAAGCGAATTTGCTATTTTATATTCATTAGATGGTAATTTATTAAATTTTATGATATCAATTTTATGATCAATCTCACCATCCTTATACTCAAAATATTATCGTCCATACATATTTAGTCGTCTATATACAGGGTGTAACACGATCACAGGATAATCCGTGACAGGGAGGTAGAGGACCTCAATACCTATCGACCTGACCCCCATGTATGTTCCCCGATTTTCAGTGGTTCTCAACTTA